>CAJPDP010393494.1:0-12846 GCA_905336975.1 Bombina variegata variegata
TATAATGTGCACTATTACAAAAAAAACCTAACTAGTGTATTGGGACACAAAAAAGAGAGTCATAGAGCCTTCTTTCTAATAAAAATAAATGAAAAATGTTTAAAAAGCACACAGGAGATGAAAAATAAAATAAGAAAAGATCATACAAAAACGTCTGACTGGTTTCGGTGTTACAACACCGTACTCATAGACATAAATTTGCTACAGCTGTTTTGACCTTATATGTCATACAGGCCTATCTAATTGGTTAAAACTTAAAAATAAAGATTGACCTAAAGTTAACCCTTTGTTTACCTAGAGAAAATGTATAATACAATAAGTGAAGAGGAACTGATATATACACAGCAATGAATATCCTGACCGCTAAAAAAAATTCTGAACATTCAGCTACAACCAATAGTGAACGTAATCAACCTAAACCTTAAGTGCTTAAAATTATTCTGAGCATTTGGCAGCACTAGTATTAGAATTAATCAGCATTAAACACTAATGTATGTTAATATATAAAGGTTACCAAAATATTCACCTGATATCGGGAAAAAAAATCCCTTAAGATAGCATAGTAGAAATTCAAAGGGATATTGGTATATGACACATGCATTTAATAGAATGGTAACCCCTATAAACAAATTCATAACTCAAACTAATATCTCAACTTTGGTAAGTGGCTAACACCTAACGGTGATTATTGTTATTATTTTTATTTTTATTATTATTCATGATGTTGTCGGTACATAGATCAACATCCATAAATAAATAGTTCTCAAATTGGAACCCACTAAATCCTAAAATACAGACGAGGCCTAACCACTCAAAAATAACCACGCAAATAAATGGCAACATATTCACGCTTCATTATTGCGTCATTTCTAGAGAATAAATACCAATATGTGTGTGTAACAGTTTAATAGTAGCTATAGAAGACTCATCTCTGCCAAAAATTAATGATGTCATGTTCAAAATTAAAGCCCACCGGAACCAGGCTATTTAACCTAAAGATCCAGTAAGCTTCTTGTCGACATAATATGGGAAACTTGGCGCCACCTCTAGGTGGTCTCTGTATTTGCTCAATAGCTCTCCACTTGAAAGTGTTCACGTTCTGATGATGGAACTCAAGGAAATGTCTGGAAAGTGCTGAGCAAGGTCTTTCACCTGAGATGTACGACAAGTGTTCTCGAATTCGGTTCTACCCACGTATACCTTCTTGCATTGAGTGCATTCAATCAAATAAATTACATATACACTTTTACAGTTTATGCACCCTTTGGTCATGAATTCTTCCCCTGTCTGATGTAATCTAAATGACTTAGAAACCTGTATGTGGTCACATGATGTACATGTATTTCTCCCACATCTATAGGTCCCTGAGTGCTGCAACCATGAACTCCCAGAAGATTTGCTTTTTAGGAGACTAGGGGATAGTATATTCCCCAATGTGACATTACGTTTTGCAGAAAAGGAACAACCTTTTTCAACTTGTTGTCTCAGCTTTTTGTCTCCTATTAATATGGGTAGATTCCTATTTATAAATTTGCAGACCTGTTCATATTGGTCTGAAAAATGAGTTACAAATCTTGGTCGTGAATATTCAGAACGCAATTTCCTCTGTGAGTTCCTGGGCTTGTCCATAAGCACTGTTTCACGGTTCATGTATTTAACCTCCTTGTAGGGTAGCCTCTCTCTTTCAATCTTTGACTAAGGTTTTCACTCTCTTGTTGGAAGGATGTCTCCAGGGTGCAGTTCCTTTTCAATCGCATAAATTGTCCTTTGGCAATCCCTCTAAGGACGTGCCCAGGATGACTACTCCGGGCATGCAATAGGCTGTTCCCTGCAATTGGCTTCCTATAGAGAGTGGAAACCACTTTTCCTGGTGATACTAACCCTTTTAAGGACACATCCAAATAATTGATACTTTCTTTCTGCCACTCATAGGTGAAACGAATACCCACAGGGTTCATGTTTAAGCCGTCAACAAAACTTTTTGCCTGTTCTTGGTCAGATGACCAAACAATCAAGAGGTCATCAATATACCTAATATATTTTATTATATGTTCCGTAGGGACGCCAGTACCTCCATAGACGTGGCACCTCTCTCACCAACCCATGAACAGGTTGGCGTATGATGGGGCAAATTTAGCTCCCATCGCTGTGCCATGCTGTCCCTGGAACATGAAAAAGTTATGTTCCAGCAAAAACTTAATCATCTTAATAAGGAAAGTTTTCATCTCATATGTCAAGTCTGTGTACAGGTCTAGGAAGTATCTGATAGCTGTTAGGCCATGTTGGTGAGGAATAGATGAGTACAGGGATACCACGTCTATTGTAAGCCAACTGTACTCATCTCTCCAATTAATACTCTCTATCACCTGTAGAGTATGGGTAGTGTCTCTTACATAGCTTGACAATTTGGGTACAAGTGGCTGTAGAAATGAATCCACCCATTTTGACAGGGGTTCTAAAAGGGAGCCAATGCCAGCCACTATTGGTCTCCCCTTCACTTCATTGATGCTTTTGTGAACTTTTGGGAGGTGGTGTAAGATGGGAGTTATAGGATCATTAATCAACATTTGATCAGCAGATTGTTTATCAATCAACCCATCCTCCACCGCCTCATCCAAAAGATGTCTAAGTTCCCGGGAGAATCTAACAGTTGGGTTATGTGGCAGCATGGTATAGGTATCCACATCACTTAATTGGTGAACAGCCTCATTGACGTAGTATACCTTATCCATCACTACCACGCTGCCCCCCTTATCCGATTGTTTAATAACAATTTGATCATTATCTTGTAACTTAGTCAAAGCTTCTTTCTCTTTTAGTGATAAGTTGTGTGGACCTCCCTGTACAGACCCGGACAACTGTGTTAAATCCTCCACTACCTGCTTATGAAAAACTTCTAGGGCCTTTCCCCTAGCCTGTAGTGGATAGAAAGTAGATTTAGGTTTCAACATAGGGTGCGAAGTCTGCAGGTGAGGGTCTTCAATATCATGACCCTCACTCTGCAGACTTTCTAAGGACACCAGAGTACAAGTATCCTCAAAGGACATAGGACTAGGTGGAGGGGGCCCCAATGGGCCCTCATTTCTGGGTATTTGTTCCATTATGTTACTGTTTGAAAAAAATCTCTGCAGGGTTAGATCTCTAACTAATTTGTTAACATCTAAAATCGTTTGAAATAAATCAAACGATTTAGATGGAACAAAACCAAAACCATAATTTATGGTATTGGGAATTAAAAGTGTGTGTAGGGTGATATAAAACATAATGTGCCCTAAGTTGAACTATATAATATAAAATGTAAAATAATCCGATGTGTACTGTCAGGAAGATCCATGTAGACATTTCAAAATGTATAGCTGTGTGATACTATGTAGTGGTAAAGATACACTTAAAAACAAAAAGAGTGATGCAAATGTAAAAGCGTGCATCACTATACTATTGATATAAATTAGCAATATAAAAGTGCAACTCTAAAGTAAAATACCTGACACCAGTGTAATATTTATAGGGAGACTATGGGGTGTGGGTCCTATTAGTCACTAGTAATATATACTAATGGGTAGAGAAGATGTGATGTCAGTACATAATAGAAAATAGGATCGCGTTAAGAACTTATATAAAAGCAGCCATGTCCAAATTCTCATTGAGTCCTTCAGGTTGAAGGGTTCTCAGCTTAGTAATCCAAAACGATTCCCTACGTCTAAGGGTAAAAAAGGCATCAGGTTGTGATCTGCGTATTTGTTCTATAGGGGTAATTTTCATTGTTTTTACATTTTTTTGCCTTTATGTACATGAGCACAATGTCGGGACACACTATGAGATTTGATTTTCTTCTTGATATTATAGGCGTGTTCACTCCACCTCCTTTTTACCTTTCTACAGGTGCGCCCTACTTATTGGACTCCACAATGGCAGTTGAGTAGATAGACAACTAAAGTAGATTTGCATGTCATATTGCTCTTAATGGAAAAGGTTTCATTTGTCGTATAGGATCAAAAAGATGATGTCCCATGTGTTATGTGCTTGCACATTCCACAGTGTTTTTTGAGACATTTAGACACTCTGTTCTTATGAAGATTTTTATTGAGACTCTTAAAGTAAGATGAAATCATATTTGTTTTTTTATCCCTTACTATCTTGCTTGGTGCTAATGTCGTCTTTAAAGTGGGTGCCCTTCTGTATACCACTTTGGGCTTGGGGCCAACTATTTCACGGAGTATGGGGTCACTTGTTTGAACTGGCCAGTGTTTGCATAGGATCGTATGGATTTCCCTATGATTCAAATTGTATTTGGTAATAAACAAAGGGGGATTTGTTTCTTTAAATTTATCTTGTGTGACTTTATCTTTATTTTTAGTAAAATATCTATCTCTATTCTCTTCTCTAACTTAATAATAATCAATAATCAATAATCCTGGCCTGCTCATCGTAATCCTGAATGGTGGAACAGTTTCTTCTGTTCCTCCTAAATTGTTCATATGGGACATTATTTTTCCAACAGCTATAATGATTGCTCTCATAGTGTAAGAAACTATTGCAGTCAACGCTTTTGAAATAAGTTTTAGAAATTTTTTTTCCACCAACCAATCTTCCCAATGATAAATCCAGGAATTCAATACAATCTTTCTGGATATTATGGGAAGAGGTGATCCCAAATTCGTTATCATTAAGATGCTTAATAAACCCCTCCACTTGTTCATGGGAAGCCCTAAAAACAAACAAGAGATCATCAATGTAACGCCATAGAACACCAGGTCCGCCGCAAAACGGGAGTTGTAGATATATTGTTGTTCAAATACTCCCATTAATAAATTTGCAAAGCTTGGTGCGAACCTGGTGCCCATGACCGTCCCCTTAGTCTGTAAATAAAACTTACTCTGGTGTAAAAAATAATTATGCTTAAGAATGAATGTAATCAATTCAATGATAAAATCTCTTTGAATGTCGGGCATATAGAAATCATTCTCTAGATAATAACCTACTGCAGATATGCCTAATTCGTGTCTGATGTTGGAGTATAAAGCTCCAACATCACAAGTGACCCGCCAGATTTCTTCATCCATTACCACTTTATCAAGTTTAAGTAATAGATCAGATGAGTCTTTAATGTAAGATGGCAAGGAGACGACAAATATCTGTAGAAAAAAATTGATGTATGCTGATAAGGAGTCCGTGAGGCTCCCTATACCAGCAATAATAGGCCTGCCCTGAGATCTCACTGGATCCTTGTGGATCTTGGGGAGGTGGTAGTAAAAGGCAGTACAGGGATATCTTGAGTAGCAATAGTCTCTTTCTTGTTTGGTCATGATACCTTGATCCAGACCAAATTGTAAAAGTTAATTTAGTTGACTCTGATAGTCAGTAGTTGGATCAAAATGCAATATCTGATAATAGTCAGTGTCATTAGGAATCCTATTTGCCTCCACAATATAATCCTGAATATTCTGCAATACTACCCCTCCCCCCTTGTCCGCCTGTCTAATGACCAAATTGGGGTCACCAGACAGACTGGCCAAGGCTTTACGTTCATTTATATTAAAATTTTGTTTGTATCTTAATTTTTTCCGATCCTTGGATAATTTTTCCAAGTCATCCAAAATAGATATCTACATAATTATTATTACTGCCAGTTTTGGGAGGAACAAAGAATGATCTCGCTTTCAGGTAAGAGTGAATACATTTATCATAAAGATCCTTTAATAGGATTTCAGATTCATACACAAAAAAATGACTTTCATTGATATATTGATAAAACATAGACAATCTTTAGTGGATCTAGCAGGACAGGAAATTGATCATTTACAAAAAGATATTGACAATCATAAACTACAGTCCAATTTTGAGAGTTTTAGAGCTAGTACTTATGAGAGGTAGGATGAATACCAACAGCAAATCATTTTCAATAAGAATAAAAAACTTGCTAGAGATAATGAGGACTATACCAGTGGTCATGTATACACCTTTAATAGGAAAATTAGAGCAAAACATGCTCAGTCCAACACTAATCCTTATAAACCCACAAGTACAAATGCACAACACAACTGGCAGATTGTTGGTACCAAGAAAAATTGAAAAAAATAAAAATTATTCCCACTATGATCACACATCACAACAGGTTAGAACACCTAACACTAATTTTCATATGAATGAACATCGTAGGGCTCCTCCCAATGCTGATCAAAGATATTCTCAGAGATCAAAAACACAAGCTTTTAGTACCCCGGGGTCCGGCGATGCAGACCAGAGAATTTGGACACAATATGAACATAAAAATAGGTTCTAACCTTTACAGGAGAACTATGAAAATATTAACATTAGTAATGACAATACCCCCTCATCACATTTTTTAGGGAGAGCCAATCATAGTATAGCATCTCCGACAAACTATGATAATGCCAACACCAACAATGATAATATTGCCTCATCTTATTTTTTAGGGAGAGCCAATTATAACCTAGCACCAAATGTTTGGAAACCTCCAGTGGGTCCTTTCTACCCACAAAGAGCAAAAAAGGCCATAAGGAAACGGGGAGCAAGAGGTAAATCACTTGCCCGCAAAGAAAACAAATTGCAAAAGCTAAAGAAATTTAATCTATCATCCGAGAACTGTCAGATGATGGCATTAGGGTCTTGGGAAGAGGATTATCATTTAGTCCCTCTAATAAATTCAATGTATATGAACTATATGTTGATATCAACAGCTACACAAGAAAGCTTTCATTGCAAAGATATTTTGCAGAAAAAAAGATCAAAGATGATAAGCCATTACCACAGACAAAATGTCCATGGGTTTTTTTTTTTTGTGTATGAACTTGAAATCCTATTAGAGGATCTTTAGTATAAATGTATTCATTCTGACCTGAAACCGAGATCATCCTTTGTTCCTCCCAAAACTGGCAGTAATAATAATTACGTAGATATCTTTTCAAATCTCATTTTGGATGACTTGGAAAAATTATCCAAGGGTCGGAAAAAATTAATTACAAACATAATTTGAATATAAATGAACGTAAAGCCTTGGCCAGTCTGTCTGGTGACCCCAATTTGGTCATTAGACAGGCGGACAAGGGGGGAGGGGTAGTATTGCAGAATATTCAGGATTATCTTGTGGAGGCAAATAGGATTCTTAATGACACTGACTATTATCAGCTATTGCATTTTGATCCAACTACTGGCTATCAGAGTCAACTAAATTAACTTTTACAATTTGGTCTGGATCAAGGTATCATGACCAAACAAGAAAGAGACTATTGCTACCCAAGATATCCCTGTACTGCCTCCTACTACCACCTCCCCAAGATCCACAAGAATCTAGTGAGACCTCAGGGCAGGCCTATTATTGCTGGTATAGGGAGCCTCACGGACTCCCTATCAGCATACATCAATTTTTTTCTACAGAAGTTTGTTGTCTCCTTGCCATCTTACATTAAAGACTCATCTGATCTATTACTTAAACTTGATAAAGTGGTAATGGATGAAGAGAGTTGGTGGGTCACTTGTGATGTTGGAGCTTTATACTCCAACATCAGACATGAATTAGGCATATCTGCAGTACGTTATTATCTAGAGAAAGATTTCTATATGCCCGACATTCAAAGAGATTTTATCATTGAATTGATTACATTCATTCTTAAGCATAATTATTTTTTATACCAGAGTAAGTTTTATTTACAGACTAAGGGGACAGCCATGGGCACCAGGTTCGCAAATTTATTTATGGGAGTGTTTGAACAACAATATATCTACAACTCCCGTTTTGTGGCGGACCTGGTGTTCTATGGCGTTACATTGATGATCTCTTGTTTGTTTTTAGGGCTTCCCATGAACAAGTGGAGGGGTTTATTAAGCATCTTAATGATAACGAATTTGGGATCACCTTTTCCCATAATATCCAGAAAGATTGTATTGAATTCCTGGATTTATCATTGGGAAGATTGGTTGGTGGAAAGATTTTTTCTAAAACTTATTTCAAAAGCGTTGACTGCAATAGTTTCTTACACTATGGGAGCAATCATTATAGCTGTTGGAAAAATAATGTTCCATATGGACAATTTAGGAGGATCAGAAGAAACCGTTCCACCATTTAGGATTACGATGAGCAAGCCAGAATTATTGGCAATAGGTTTTTAGAGAAGGGTTATCCTGCCACTCTGATTGATAAGAACTACAAAAAAGTTAGAAAAGAGAATAGAGATAGATATTTTACTAACAATAAAGATAAAGTCACACAAGATAAGTTTGAAGAAACAAATCCCCCTTTGTTTTTTACCAACTACAATATGAATCATAGGGAAATCCATAGATCCTATGCAAACACTGGCCAGTTCTAACAAGTGACCCCATACTCTGTGAGATAGTTGGCCCCAAGCCCAAAGTGGTATACAGAAGGGCACCCACTTTAAAGACGACATTAGCACCGAGCAAGATAGTAAGGGATAAAAAACCAAATATGATTTCATCTTACTTTAAGAGTCTCAATAAAAATCTTCATAAGAACAGAGTGTCTAAATGTCTCAAAAAACGCTGTGGAATGTGTAAGCACATAACACATGGGACATCATCTTTTAGATCATATACCACAAATGAGACCTTCTCCATTAAGAGCAATATGACATGCAAATCTACTTTCGTTGTCTATCTACTCGACTGCCATTGTTGGGTCCAATACGTAGGGCGCACCTGTAGAAAGGTAAAAAGGAGGTGGAGTGAACACGCCTATAATATCAAGAAGAAAATCAAATCTCATAGTGTGTCCCGACATTGTGCTCATGTACATAAAGGCAACAAAAATGTCAAAACAATGAAAATTACCCCTATAGAACAAATCAGCAGATCACAACCTGACGCCTTCCTTACCCTTAGACGTAGGGAATCGTTTTGGATTATTAAGCTGAGAACCCTTCAACCTGAAGGACTCAATGAAAATTTGGACATGGCTGCTTTTATATAAGATCTTAACACGATCCTATTTTCTATTATGTACTGACATCACATCTTCTCTACCCATTAGTATATATTACTAGTGACTAATAGGACCCACACCCCATAGTCTCCCTATAGATATCACATTGGTGTCAGGTATTTTACTTTAGAGTTGCACTTTTATATTGCTAATTTATATCAATAGTTTAGTGATGCACGCTTTTACATTTGCATCACTCTTTTTGTTTTTAAGTGTATCTTTACCACTACATAGTATCACACTGCTATACATTTTGAAATGTCTACATGGATCTTCCTGATAGTACACATCGGCTTATTTTACATTTTATATTATATAGTTCCACTTAGGGAACATTATGTTTTATACCACCCTACACACACTTTTAATTCCCAATACACTAGTTATTTTTTTTTTTGTAATAGTGCACATTATATCACTGATTATTACATATCTTCTATGACACATATCATTATTTTTCTTACTATTTATTTTCATGGCACCAAACATATATACATATATGTCATTCTTTTTGTCTCATTTATCACGGGTATCTTAAAGTATTATGCTTTTACTGAATACCTACTTTAACTCTTATTTTTAGTATTACTATCTTAGCACGTATTGTATCGTCAGTCATAATTATATACACCTAGTTTGTACATAATACTTAGATATCAGATGTTTTACAAGATTTCAGTCTTTTCACACTACTGGGATAGCTGTCTATATGATGACGGTTTGACTTTTCTATTATGAAAACCGAAGTTCGTTTGTACACCATATGTCCCGGTTACACAGTGTGCCATACGGAGAAGGGTATTTGTCACTTTCGGCTGTATTTCATTGAAACGGGCGATCAATGTGCCTATTGGTCAGCGCCATTCATGACACTCATCATGTGGGCATTCCCACAATACCCGGATGCTCATGGACAACAGCCGTTGATCGTGAACTAAAAGTGCCATACTACACAATATTGTGATATATAGTTTTGCGATCTAAATACAAAAAAACTTTTTTTAGAAATATTTTATCAGTGCAACAAACACTTTGATGTTACTGTGAGTAGCGGTTCCGGTATTTGGATGTTTTTGGTATGTGAGGGAGGGTAGGGGGTGGGGTTGATCTCATCAATCGGTGGTTGGGCTCAGTGTTTGGATGCTTTTGTATTGATATTTGTTCTCAAGTGGGTTACCCCTCAGTAATATTGGGACCACTAATGAATTTAAACCCTAGATACAATGTATGATGAATTAGGTTGCATTTTGTATAATCCTATCAATGTGTATAAAAGATAGCACTACTAGTGAATTATGTTTGTATGTTTACCAGAGTATCCATGGTAACTGTTCTAATTAGATTGGATATACATGTTCCTAATTAACATCCCACATATGAGCTTTGTTCATGTTTTATAAATAGCAAGTGTATATTCATGTTTTTAATCATTAGCCTGAAGAAACAGCCCCATAGAGGCTGAGAAACGTGTTGCTTTTAATAAAGTAATTTTTATTAATACATTTGCTGCTGTATTTTATCTGGGGAGTTTTTATCCCTGACATTCGGTTCAGGAACCATATCACTTGCTGCATTCTCTGGAAACAGTCAGCTGGGCGGCTAAGAAGTCCCAGCCTGTGGGTATTGCACATGGAGGTGCTTTACTATATGTAAGTATGCCTATTTCCTATACACATAAACATTCATACAAACTGTGCTGGGCTATGTTTGCTCTGTATCTCCCCTTATAGGAACCTGGTGGATCCCCTAAGTGAATTAACACCACTGGTTATCTGGCCGTATCTGTTCAGTTTTCTGGGCAACTGTGAGGTTCCAGTCTGACTTCTTGCACCTCCTGTGCTGCTTGTTTGTGAGTATAATTCTTACAAATCCTGTTTCTGCCTAGTCATTGTGGTATTAGGCCATTGGGCGCCTTTGTGTTTTTCTTTTTTCAGACCATTTTCTATCATCAGGACACTGACCCTCCTACGACAGAGAGCTGACCATTGTATATCTTTGGAGTTTTCATTACACATTGGAAATTATTGGTTGTATGGATTGGACATTTTATTTATTATGAGCTAAAGGATCTATTCCTTTATCTGTTTTTTTGTTGTTGTTGATTGCTTTATATTGTTTTTTAGATTTATTAATCACTAATATTTGTGATACAATTGGTGAGAGTGCCCCCTAGAGGATTGGTGTTGTATGAAACACTATATCTTTTATTTTTTTCAAAACTGGGGAGGAAACTAATTCCTCCAAAAAATTCCACTCTGATCCCCAGGTTAAATAATATAACCCCTATTAATGTAGTGGGAAATATTGTATGCAATGTTCTACACTAGTATCAATGTAAACATTGCGTTAGGGAAAGTGTCCTTATATGTACCCCCCCCCCCAAATATTACTTTTCCCGCATATCTCACATCCAGATATGTTGATCTCAAATAAAAAAAATGTAATCCAAAGTTTTCATTTCTTGTACTGCGACTGCCGCCCAAACACTTTGTTTTCAATCATAAGCCTGTATTCCCACTCATTTGAATAAATCATTTGAATTCTAATAAACTGAAATCTTTTTACTGCAGTTACAGCTACTGTACGAGTTGGTGAAAGATGAAATCTCAAGCCTGGAAGAAGGAAGTTTAAATGATGGGAAATAAGAATCAGCGGAAGAGGAAGAAAACTTCTTAACAACTAAATTTTTCTTTTTCAGCAGAAGACCAAAGTTCGTACATAAGATACCAACACCTCTCTTTTGAGTGTTCTCCAACCCCATTCTACCAGTTTGTGGTCATGCTGCCATAGTATTCATCCAGTCTTCAATAACTAATGTAGCTGTATTTATTTTTAACCCACTTCTGCTTTTAGTTGTGGACTATTTATTGCTTGAGTGTGTAAGGAGGAGCAGTTCAAGTGATCAAAATATTTTCAACAAGAGATTTATATTGTTAATACTTCTGGATCCAATATATGGAAACACACTGGAGGTCAATACATCCCATTGCACAATTTGAATACTATAAATTTCACATTTATGCTATTGGTTATTATAAATATTGTATAATTTAACATCATTATCAACTTTCAAACACCCCCTACTGTTAGTTATTTTTACTGTGTACTGTAACTTTAAAATATTAGCAGACCTTGCTGCCTTTCTGCAGGCTCTGACATTGGCTGATATAACTACACTTCTCACTTGCCAGGGTCACTGCATATTAACATCTACTGAGAAGATGGCGCCTTCTGTGTCTAGCCCTTGTTGGCTACTCCAGACACTGGACACCTATTGGCTTTGCACAAGGTACTGTTACATAAGACAAATGCAAATCCATTCACATTTTGCTGATTCATCAAGTTGCTTTATATGTGACCAGCTGAATACATTATTGTATGATCGGATGAAAAATAAATGATTGCTTGACAAAACTGATTACTTCAGTCGCACCAAAAAAGTGCAGGAATGGGGGGAAGGAGTTGTATTGTTTGGTAAATAAGCTCCTTTGTTTGTTCTGATGTACAGTGGGCCCTACCATTTATTTGTCCATCTGTCTAATCCTAGGGTTGCCACCTCAGCCATGTTTTCCTGGACACTTATGAGTTACACATGCTGCAAGGTGTGCAGCAGTGACGTGCAGTGAGGTCAGAGGCTGGTGAGGCACTAGATATGATACGCCGGATAAACACATGTACAGAGGGCCGCAAGTACCCCCAACAGGGCAGGTTTAAATGATAGCTGAACCAGTGCACAGGTAACATAATCAGGTGATGGGTGAGAGCAAGTTAGTAACCACTGAGTTACTGATCAGCTGATTACTTCACCTGTGCACTGATTCAGCTATAATGAAAACCTGGCCTGCTGGGGGTACTTGAGGACCATTGTTGAGAAACACTGCACT
>CAJPDP010393524.1:0-12944 GCA_905336975.1 Bombina variegata variegata
ACTGTATATGTCTCAAATCAATAGGGAACAACAACACCACAGCCGTCACCAGGCTCCGCAAAAGGATGTTGTCTGGGGGCGGAGCTAGCTTTCAGACCAGACGGTCGCAACTACTTTGAGATCTGTGAGTTAGGAGACATAAGACTAGAAATAATAAAAAATTAACAGATAGTGAACAAACTTTCACCTCCTCGCTACTGTACTGAAGCAACCTGGAGACACTGAGCAGCAACCTACGGCTGTGATTGCACAAGTTAAGCAGACATCGCTTCCCTAGAAGCGTCAAGACAAGAGACTGACCTGCTGCAGCTTTGTAAACGTAGTCACTGGAGGGTCGGGGATCCGCTCCAGGTCTCATAGCTTTCAACTACTTGACGCCTAGAGGTCCCATTCATATGCGACTGCTTGTGGTATATGCTACACCCTCTAAGGGTCTAGTCGGCTCCTAGCATTGACACCCGCCATCTTCCTCTCAGATCGGAGACACTTCTACTGCTCGCCCTTAGCTCTGTGACTTACCAACAGATTTGATACAGGCGCAGACAGCACTTTACACTGTTGCTTCTATATAGAGGGGAATCCCAGAAGTTGGTGCCGAGGCGCGAAAGGAGGCCATCTTGCCTGCCTCTCTAGCTTCACTATAGCGGTGAGTGTTTGTACCCATCCTCAGAGACATTGAACATCAGGCCTATTGGTTGAAAGTTCTGGGCGCAATATAGACTCTGGTGGCCCTCCTTACTTAAAGTGGAGAACATATGGAGTCATACCATATATCATATCTGTACGCATAAAGATATTAGATACTGGGAAAGCAGCCACGTGGGTACTAGTCCTTCCTTGTTTAGGAACAATCAATATATAACACAGCACTAAAACAGCGTAAACACACTTCTAAAGAGCTGATATTATTCAGTGTGACTTTTTATAGTTATACTCCTGTCTAAAGCTGGGACTTATTGCTTATGGTGGCTGGGTTAAAGGGACATAACTGAAGATTGACCAGCTGAAAACTTATTAAACAGTGAACAAGGTATCCACTAACCACCTTTGTCTACCCATTGTACCACAGCCCATACAGTGATACCTCCATATCCATACTCTCAGGACCTTGCACTAACTATCAAGAATCAAGTACTACTCAAGGGACTGATTGTGCTTTCCCTTAACTCTATCTATCTAACTAGACTGACCCAACAATTAAAGGGGATTCTATATATGACAAATACAAATACTGCATGCTTCTGCACTAAGAAGTAAACCCACCTTAGCAGATATATCTGTACTTAGAAATGCACTTCTGAAACCGCCACATAGGCTATTACAGTCCATTGTACTCTTTCATTTTAATTAAGACCCTCTCCCCAAAATGAGGGGGTAAACCGATAAGTGTGGAGCAGGAAACTACCCCAATTCATAATTACAGAGAAGCAAATAATAAGAGGCACTTGTAACTAAACCACACCTGATCATAGGTAGTACAACTTATGAAAATGTCTCATTCTAACAGGAAAAAAATATTAAACAGGCCGAAGGCCCAAAAAGGACTGTAGTAGATCATTTCCACAGTAAATTTATATCAGAGAGAGATTTATCTGACGAGGATTCTAGAGACACTCCGTCTGGCCAGGGAGTAGATGAAACACATAGCCTACGTAAACGATCCCTGGATAATGCTGAAAATACTTCTCTCAAAGCTCTTATTAACTCCCTTTCTGCCAAAATGGACTCTCATCATTCATCCTTAAAACAGGAAATTAAATCCACAGTAGCAGAACTTAAAAGGGACATCTCTTCCTTAGGAGAAAGGACAGACATCCTTGAGTGAAAGCACGAAGATTTGGCGACTGACCACTCTAATCTCCTATCCTACACCCAATCACTTGCAGAGATGATCTCGGATTTAGAAGTGATGCTTGCAGACCTAGAAGATAGGTTGAGGCGAAACAATGTACGTGTCCGAGGCATACCTGAAGCCATCTCTCCTGATGAACTCCCAACATACCTTGCTGAACTATTTGGGGTATTGCTTGACTCCTCGCCTGATCCAGAATCCAAGATTGACAGAGCTCATAGAGCGCTTAGATACAGAAACTCCAATCAAGCACAACCAAGGGATGTCATCATTAGACTTCATTATTTTAACTACAAAGAAAAAGTCCTGAAAGCAGCTTATCTGAATAAAAATCTACCAGACCCCTACAAAGAGATACAGTTCTTGACCTATCATATCATACTTTATCAAAACGGAGATCTTTTCATACAGTAACCCAGTGTCTTCGCAGACACTCGATCAGATACAGATGGGGATTTCCCGTAAAGATTTTCTTCCAACATAATGGACGTTCCCACACCATAACCAACCTCAAACGGGGTTTGGAAATCTTAAATAATTTGAAATTGCTACAGAGTCCTTCTGCTGCTTTTTCTCTACAGCCAGAGACCATCCCTCTACAACGAGAGACTTCAGACCAAGATCCGCTACAGTTGAACTCTCTGCTCCTTCAAGCATCTGCCTTAGAATGGGATCCCAAGCCTAGGCGCCTATCCCCTGTTTCTAAGAGAAGGAACCTTTCCCAGCAAGAACTCTAAAAACCACACTTTATATGGAGGATAATCTCCCCCTCTTTGGATTTTCCCGCTAATCTGAATACCTCAGAGCTGTTCCTGAAGATTGCACTATTTATGTATCCTTTTTTTTTTCATGAACTCTACTCACACCCCCTATACAGGTTACAACCTAAACTATAGCCTACTCAGATGAATAGATAATGCCCCATGTATGTTATGTTGCTCTGTATATATCTAACAAAATATATGAGGTATAATAACTGTTTAGATTTATTAAGAGTTCCCATCAGCTGCTTTATGATATTGAGGTACTGGTGCCCCACACACATTATCAAAAGTTCCTAATGCGTTTGCAGACTAATAGGCAGACTCTTTATGTGCTGGGGTACACATACATAACTCATAGATTACAACAACCCGCATTTAAGCTATATAAAGCATACACACCTTATACAAATTGAGGGCCGCTTCTGCCACTATCATAGAATCACTTATACTTTAGTTCACAAGTAGACTATCCTGCCAATGTTTTACACTAAGCAATAGGCCACAAATGGGGCTATAACCCTTCAAGCCAAATAAATAATGTCTCATGTATGCTGTTTATATTGAGGTACTAGTAAACCCACATAAGTTAACAATAATCTCTGGTGTGCTCTCAGAATCATAGGCAAACTCTCTATGCTCTAGGGTATATACACATAATACATAGATCACACCAATCCATGTTTAAGCCCTACAAATTACTCCAACTTTGTACAATTGGTAGGCTCCTTTTGCTTCTACCATAGATCTATTTACACTCTAGCTCACAAGTAGATAACCCCGCCAATATCTTAAGTTAAGCATTAGGCTAAGATAAGTACTCGAAATCGGGTAAAGCTTTCTCATATAGGTTATTTGTACTTATAATGTTTGTAGTTCAGGTAAATGTATTAGCGCTTCAGGTTCTAAAGTAGCTTCTTTTTTGTTCTAATAACTTTAATAATTCTAGAATTGGGGACCATCCTGTCTCCTACTTATTTAATGTAAGTTTTTCTTTTACTGATTTTTGTGTGATTGTAATTTTTCCATTTGCTCTTTGTTCCCTTCTCACTACAGGCCACGTCCTCTTCTACCACTACTCTTTTTTACCATCCTTTCTCATTCTCTTACTTATTAGTCATCCGCCCCCCAGACGACCATTACTCTTCCCTTTGTTCTCACACTATTTGAAAAATCTATAAGAAACATACCCACTTAGCTGTGCTTATCCGCTGAATATCCCCCCACCCTCTTCTTCTTTCTCTTTTATCTATTTTTCCTTCTACATTCACTTCTTTTACTACAAGATCACAGACCCATTGCAAGTGTAAAGCTATAGGATAACCAGATTGATCTCTGAACACATCCAGTCCTCTCGTATCAGAACCCTCCTACCCTCCCTTTCCCTTTTATTTATTTTTTATTTTATTTTTTTCCCTCCCCTATGATGGATTTGCGAATAATTTCTCACAATGTACAGGGCCTTAACTCTCCTAGTAAAAGGAGCCTCCTCACTACCAGTCTCAGACGCTTCAAAGCTAATGTTGTTTTTATGCAGGAGACCCACTGGATTGGATTCCCGGGTATCCCTATCTCCTTTAAGTGCTTCCCTATCAAATTGGAAGCCTCATATTCTTCAAAATCCAGGGGAGTGGCCATATTAATCAAGGATGAACTAAAGGTTGAGATTTTACATGTTGAATCCGACCCAGAAGCCAATTATGTTGTTGCTATATGCAAATTACATGATCGTACATATATGCTCCAAACACCCGACAGATACCCTTCTTAAAAAATGTGCTTAAACTTATAGCTAAGATCAAACAAGGAACCCTGTTACTAGGGGGCGATTTTAATTTGGTTTGGCACCCCCAGATAGATAGAAAAGGGATTAAAAAGCATAATTCAGATCGCTCAGTCAGCTCCCTATCATGTGCCTTTAGATCTATAATGTTTCAGTATGGATTATATGATGTGTGGAGAGCTATGCATACTGCAGACAGCGACTTCACATTCTACTCTCATTCACATTAAATTTTCTCTAGGATCGATTATTTTTTGTCGAACCTTGGACATTGAATGAAATCCATAGCTCTAAAAAAGAGTTGATTCCCTGGTCAGATCATGACCCGATTTTTATTACCTTCTCTTCTCCAAAATCCACTTTACATAGAAGGTGGAGGTATGCTGAATGGATTCTGACAGACCCTAGAACTTTACAAGATATCAAAAAAAGAGATATCTGAGTTTATTCAGTTTAACGAAAAAGAACAAACTGATATACAGTACATCTGGGCTTCTTTGAAAGCATTTGTCAGAGGTTCTCTAATCAAGAAACTAGCCCACACAAAAGATAAACAAGGCAAATCACTAGCTGAACTAACCTGTTCCTATAGACGGCAGTCTGCCCTTCTGAAGTCAAATCCTACTCTACAGGGTGCAAGACAATTTGAGACCATTAAGTCTGAGCTTAATAGACTCAAGCTAGTTAAAGTACAAAAAAACCTTAGTAAATTTAAACAAACCTTCTACTACCATAGTAATAAGGCAAATTCCCTGTTGGCTTCTAAATGTAGAATTCGGCAGGCCCAACGCATCATACCCTCGATATTATACAAGGATAATTTAGCAATTTCCCCTGGAGACATAGGTGATTTGTTCCGGACCTTCTATACCAAACTTTATAGTTTAGACAGAGATTATTCTACTCATGTTTCCTCCATTGAGGAGATACAGGTGTGAGATCCTATGCCCCATTCTTCTAAGAGTCTTAAACGCATTTATGAATACAGGCTCCTGTCTCAGAGAATTTCTGGAAGCAGATATAACTACTATTTTAAAACCGGGAAAAGATTCCAAACTATGCCAGATTTATAGGCCCATTTCATTAATTAATTCGGACATTAAACTATACTCAACCGATTATCTGTAATCCTCAGTAAGATCATCCACCCCGACCAAGTCGGGTTTATTCCGGGTAGGGAGGGACCAGACAATAAGCGCAGACTCTTCTCTATTCTTTTTGAAGCAAAGAGGAAGAGGGTACCCCTCCTGGCCCTGTCTCTTGACGCAGAGAAGGCGTTTGAAAGGGTCAGGTGGGATTATCTCTGGGAAGTTCTCGGGGCGTTCAGCATCCCCCCCAATTTCTTAAAGCAATTAAGATCCTGTATTCAGGCCCCTCAGCAAGAGTCGGTGGGGTGGGATTTATGTCAGCATCCTTTGACATTCTGAATGGCACCAGGCAGGGCTGTCCCCTATCCCCGCTACTTTTTGTGATGTCTATTGAACCCCTAGCTCAACTAATTAGACTACACCCTGACATTGTGGGTATAGATTTCGGTGGCTCACATCATAAGATCGCCATGTTTGCGGATGATGTGACACTTTTGCTCACATCCCCCACTAGCTCAATAACAACGGTTTTCAAATGTCTTGAGCAGTTTGCACGTTGTAGCTACTACAAACTTAACTACATGAAAATGGAAGTTCTACATATAAACATCCCACCATCTGAATTAGAACATTTACAAAGACAATTCCCATTTCAGTTGTCCTCCACATCTATTAAGCATCTTGGCTTCAATCTAAGCCCAGATATTCATACCATGATATCGAGGAACTTCACAGAATGCATACCAGAGTTTAGAAAGCTCTTGGAGAGTTGGGAGTTTAGGGAATTTTCCTGGAAGGGCAGAATTGCCGCAGTCAAAATGTCGCTACTCCCAAAACTCACGTATCTTTTCAGATGCATAACCCTATCAGTTCCGAGACCGATACTGAATAGACTTCAAAGTCTCATATCGGGGTATATTTGGAAAGGTAGGAGGCCTCGAATTGCCACTTCGGTGATCCAGCAGCCGATACACAGAGGCGGGTTGGCATACCCGAGTATTTTAATCTATCACGATGCTGCTCGACTAGCCCATATAATGGGCTGGAATTTGAAAGAAGTACATTTCAGATGGCAAGAAGTCGAACAATCGCTCCTTCCTAAAGGTCTACTTCTGTCTGACCTACCATGGATACCAATCCATGGTAGGTCAGGACTCTAAAAATAGAACACCCAATTATTATGGATGCCCTAAGACTATAGGACAGCAAAAAACACATGACATCAATTTCACCTCATCCCTCTCCAATCTATAGAATCCGAAGCATCCTTGTCTCCATGTGTGAGACATATATAGACATTTGGTCAGATGCCGCTTACCTACCCATATCCTTACTGTACAAGCAGGACTCTATCTTAACTTTTGAAGAAGCAAGCCAGCTATTATCTTTAACTCCTTTGCTTCAATTTGAATATATTCGACTTGCTAGCATCCTTAAATCTTGGGGACTGGCAGGGCAACCTGCTCGGGCGCCCACAAAGTGGAAACAAAGATGGAATCAAGGTAAGTCACTCAAAGGCTCTATTTCGTTACATTATAATTTAATGATCTTCCCTCTTAGGCCGACCAAACATGCCCAATACAGAGCATGGGATAGAGAAACTAATATAAACTCTGAAATTTTGACATGGCTTAGGGAGCTGACTAGCGCTAAAAAGCTACTGCACAGTGCAACTTTATGGGAATTATACTACAAACTGACAACACGCTGGCATATGGTACTGGTCACTTTACATAAATTCTATAAAACTGCCTCTCCCTTGTGTTGGAGAGAATGTAATAACCTGGGGGCTCATATACACATCTGGTGGGAGTGCCCCAAGATTAAAGGCCTATGGTGGAGCGTTTTTAGAATGTTAAACACCTTAGATATTCTGGTCAGCGCTAACCCGGCCCTGGCTCTCCTGCATCACGCCTTCCCTGAAATGTCTGAAGCTGAGAAAACTCTTACCATTTATATACTTATGGCCATGAAATTAGCCATCGCTAGAGACTGGAAGCCGCCATCTCCTCCAACTCTGAAAAAAGTAATAGCTATTGTTGAATATATAAGAAATATGGAGGAATATGCCTTTTGATCCTTTAACAAAATTGAGTTCTATCATGAGATTTGGTATAAGTGGATTGAAAGCAATTCTCTTTGAAACCTTAGGGTCGAGTGTACTTTCATCAGAAGTAGGAACCCCCCCTTTTTTTTTCTCTCCCATTTCCCCTACTTCCCCTTCCCCACCCCTCATGGAGGAACTGAATATCACCACCTCCATTTTTTAAATTGTCCAACGAGAGCTGATTATTATCCTATAAACTATACAATTGGGGTCCTTCTTGTAGCCACTAAGTCTTCTCTAAAGTTCATCTGGTCCAGTTGGATCTTGCTAATGGCCACTTAACTTCAATTCTAAAAAAAAAATCTTTCTGAAAATGAGGATTCAACTGAGTTAAATATCCATGGCAATTATATAGTGATACCTCTTTTTGTTTTTTACATTACTGAAGTTTGTAGTAACTGTATTGTTGTACGTTATATTTTTAATTGTATACATTGTGATTTTTGTCATGAAACTTTTGATGTTTGTCATATTTCTAACAATCCTCAATAAAAAAAAAAAAAAGGATGTGGCCTGAACGGGTGAAAAATAGGATCTATGTTGTCCCCTCAGACATATCGTATACACACATGCTATGTGAAAACAATATGATACTAGGAGAGAGTCAAGCAACACCCGTCCTCTACTAGCCCTAACCTGCCCAGAAGGGAAATTAGCTAGCGAGGAAAAATCCTCCGGGATCTATGCTGAAATATGCTGAAACGCTCCTATACAAACACTGCACAAAGTCTCAAGATACATCAAGTAACGACACCTGCAAACAGATACAGATACAGGTACAGAATGTTATGCAGTAATAATACACTGGAAACTACTCATACAGTCTTTAAGCATGGAGGACAGTTGTAAAACCATAAAATCCAATCATATTCTTTTGCCTTGTATATCGTCCCTTCAGTGCAGGTTTCTGTGAGCCAGTTAGCACACAGATAAAGGCAGGTTTATACCTTGACAAAAGTCTCAAAAGTGATCAACAAAGGCCATGTGATATTTGTAAATGGTATTTTTTCCTCTAGGTTAGCAAAAGTAAGCTGCTTCCTATGAGACTCACCACCACCTTGCATCCAATTTCACAAACAACTTAGACTCTTCGATCCAGGCATAGCAGCTGTGACGACATGCGTGGGAGTCTCACCGATTAAGGAAATCCAAGTGTATGCGGCTAGACTTGAGACTGTACTGGGATCAGCGTGTTTGAGTCAGCGTGGGTCCAGGGCCATTCCTGTGCAGTTTGAGATACAGCCTACATGCGTTTCACCCCCACTCTCACTGTGCTTGCGGGGCTTCCACTGGGCTACCAATAGATTACTTCCACTCCCTTTTATTTGATTACAGGAGATGTAGTCATGCCCATATTGCAGGTAAAAGTTTCATAGCAATGTCATACTATGTCTATGATCGACATTATTTAAACAGATATTGTAACAAACAGTCACAATATTACAAAGGTATACATGTCGATATTTATACCCAAAGTTGAATGCGAGGGAGGCTGAAAAAACAAACAAATCCCTGTAGGGATATTACAAATCTTGCTTAGTAAATAATGAAGTAAATTACGGCAAAAAGGAAATATTACTCATGTGTTTAGCTAGAAAATGGGACCTGAAAAATCATTTTCGTCCTAGGTCTACAATCAATGTGTATAGATACTTCTCATCTATACACGTTGATATTCTCGATAATGAAAATCAATAATTACAGAGATGACAATATATTTGGGAGGGATAAGAGTCACCAAAATGTTTACAAAAATTAGATTTAGACATATTGACACATCGTGTTTAGATTGTGTGAAATATATATATAAATTTATAAAGATACACAGAAATAATGTTTAATCTCCCAGAAAACATGCAAATTCTATTTTTTCATTACGAAGGTTGGGTGTTAAAGTATTTAGCCTGTACATCCAGGCACATTCTTTCCTTAGGAGACATTTGTCATTATTGCCTCCTCTTCCATTAATGATTCCCTTATCGATACCAGTGAATCTCAAGGAATCTGGTTTTGCTCCATGAAAATCATGAAAGTGTTTTGCCACACTAGTATCTGGGACTTCAGCTAATATACTGTCTCTATGCTCTCTTACCCTGTCTTTGAACATTCTCTTAGTTTTTCCTATGTAGAAGCAGGGACAAGAACAGGAGAGTAAGTATACTACTCCAATGGAGTTACAATTCAAAAAGTACTGTTTATTATAAATTTTTGTAGATTCAGTGGAAAATGTTTTGGATCGATTCATGAAGGCACAATATACACATTTGCTACAAGGGTAGCTTCCATAGGTGAAAGAGCCTCCTAACCAAGTTTGTCTACTTATCTTTAATGAGAATAAACTATGTACTAGCTTATCCCTTACATTTGGTGCCCTTTGGGCAGTGACTAGTGGTCGGGGGCCCATTTCCCTTGCTACGCTTTCATCGGCCGTTAAGTAGTGCAAATTCTTCTTAAGTATCTCTTTAACTTCCCTCCATTGGCAGCTAAACTTAGTGAGAAATCTTGTTTTCTCTACAGTTTTTTGTTTCTGTGTTTAGAGAATAGAATCTCTTTCTGTTAATCTTGCCTTACTTCTAGCAGTTTTAATAATTTTCTTAGAGAACCCTCTAGCTTCAAAAGTACTCTGCATGTCATCTGCTTGTATTTCAAATCTACTCTTAGATGTACAATTTCTCCTTAATCTGAGAATTTGCCCAGTAGGGATACCTCTAATCAGATGTTGAGGATGGTGACTGCTGGCATGTAAGATGCTGTTTGTAGCAGTCTGTTTCCTATAGTTCACAGTCAATATATCTCCACCTATTTTAATAATTTTGATATCTAAAAAAGATATTTAATTAATGCTATAGTCATTATGTTCATCTTTGCTACAAATTCTTTAAGTACCTGTACCGGACCATTCCACAAAATCAGTATGCCATCTACATAGAGTAGCCATAGTTGGAAATACTGATCCATATAGTGATTTAAGTTACCAAAGACTTCATTCATCTCCCATGACCCTAGATGTAGGCATGCATATGTGGGGGCACAGGTTGCCCCCATGGCACTACCACATTTTTGTTTATACATTTTTTCATCAAATGCAAAGACATTATTTTCCAATATAAACTATAGCATCCTCAGCACAATTTCAGTATGTTTCTGGAAAGCATTACCTCTGCTTTCAAGGAAGCTTCAACACGCCCTCATTCCCACTTCATGGGGAATGGAGGAGTATAGACTTTCTAGGTCTAAAGACACCAGTATAGTATCATGGTTAACAGATACTCCATCCAATTTTCTAAGTAGGTCTGGGGTGTCGAGGACATAGGAAGGAAGTGTACTAAGAAATGGTCTTAAGCAATAATCTACATATGTTCCATTTTTTTTGTAACACTGCCACCACCTGATATTATGGGACATCCAGGGGGATTATTAAGATTTTTGTGCAGTTTAGCTATACAGTAAAAAAAACAACAGGATGTTCCGGATAAAGGTACTTAAATTGAGAAGGTGTTATAGTGCCTTCACGTTTCGCTTCATTTAGAATCTTAAATAAATAATTTTGGATTTTGGAAATAGGGTTACCTGCCACTTTTTCATATTGTGACCGATCTAATAACTGTCGTTTAACTTCAATAAGATATTTCTTTTCATCTAGGAGTACTAAGTTTCACCCTTGTCAGCTGACTTTATTATTACATCAGTTGCTGATGTTAGTTCTTTAAGGGCTCTACGTTCCTCTCCAGTAAGTTTGTCATTTACAATTCCTGTAAATTTCAAATCATTAATATCCTTTTCAACTGCTTTAACGAAGAAGTTTACAGCTGGCACTAAGCTTAAAGATGGCATGGACGTTGATTTGGCTCTAAAATTAGTAGTTACAACCTGATTTTTATTTTCATGGGGAGCCTCTATGCTAATGAGCTCCTGATTCCCTAGCTCATGTATGTTATCAGATCCTTCTGTGAGGAGAGATTCTAGCATTTTAACTGCCTCCTTATCATCATTATTTAACGTCACCAAAGGCCTTCCTTGTCTTTGTTGCATAACTTGTGATAAGACAATCTTCCTTGCAAAACAATGGAGGTCTTTGGTAAAATCAAATTTGTCCAATCCATATTTTGGACAAATAGAAAGTCCTTTTTTAAGTAACGAGATATGGGAAGGGGAAAGTTCAAATGATGAGAGGTTCACCACTTGTAATTCATTGGAGGTGGGTGTCAATATGCTCTCCTCCTTCCTCTCCTCATTTGTCTCCCCCTTTGCATTCTCTCCTGGTTGTATTAGTAACTCTCTGTTTGATTTGATCTTGAGGGGTACCTCTTCTCTCTTCCATCTATATTGCCCTTCTCTCTTTCTCTTCCGCCCCCTCTCCTGTTCTTAAAGATTCTAACTGACCTAAATCGTTTTTTGACGTTCTTACTTCTGTTTCTACATCTGAGCTATCCTCCTTGAATTAGCATATGTGTAAACCTTATTATTCTTAGTCATCTTGGCCTCTACACAGTTTACGACTTTTGCAAAGTTTTATCTCGGCTTGTAACCTAGATATTGTTTCTTTTAGTTCTTCATTCAATTTATTAAAATTCGTTTTTTGTCAAAAGTATTAACTTGTTGTAAGGTGTTCTCAACTTCATTTTTAGTTTTCTCTAGTCTTATCTTATTTCTTGCCACCATTTTCCCCATAAAAATCAGTGAGCAATCAGTTAGACTTTGATTCCAGTCCTCTACAAACTCATCCCCTCCATGGTCATCCCTTAAATTATTACCTGGGTCAAGGTGCAATCTGAGACCTCGTGGAATAATTTTACTAGTAACATAATTTTACTGGTAACATCCAGGCTAGATGTCTTTGCTCTCAACTTAACTTGTTTAACAAGTAATGCTTTGTAATTCTTAAATGCTGAAAAAACATTCAGAGTCACTTGTCCTCCACTCAGAGTTTCTACTTCCAGATTTCCCACAAAGGATCGTGAGAGTTCAGCCTCCCATTGTGCATCTGAGAAGGTGAACGCCATCTCCACAACCGAGACAAATTCCATAGATGTTTAATAAACAGTAAAGTTATTAAATGCCAGCAAGTAGATTAAAAAAAAGGGGGAGAAAACCTCAAAATTTAATTTGATTATTACCTTGCCATAAGCTACACATGACAAGCGGCATAAGTAATCAAACGTGATTAGACTTTTATATCAAAGTAGTAACCTTTATTGGTGCAAACCCATAAAGCAAATAGTAATACATAAGGAAGAAAATCACCCACAGATGAGGTGAGCCAGAACCCCCAAAGTATGCAAGAGTCCTTAAATAAAGACAGGGAATTCAGCACTTCTTTAATTCTTCAAGTCTAAATTTATTTATCATTGTC
>CAJPDP010393743.1:0-10141 GCA_905336975.1 Bombina variegata variegata
AGAGTAACCAAACCTGGTTTTCTATACAGGGGTAGCATAAATGTTGGAAGGTAAGCAAAGACAACCTTGCCGTCTTCCAACTGCTAAAAGCCACCATTACTCTTACTAAAGAGGATTACATGGACACAGCATAACCCCAATCCTTGTTTGCAGGGAAAAGTACCCATTAAAGGATTAACAACTTGATTTCCTTCGGACAACATCTTCGCACATCACCTACAATGTACACAGGCAAAGAATGACTGGGGATTGTGGGAAATGGGAGGATACTTGTAGCTTTGCTGGAGTGTTCTTTGCCTCCACCTGGTGGCCAGGAGTTTAATTCCCACTAGGAATTTAATGGATTCATGGACTCTCCAAGCCTTTGGAAAGAAAGACTCAAATTATTATGACCTTAAAGGGATAGTAAACAACAAAAATGTTATGGATTAAAAAGATACATAATCTCTTTATTTACCATTCCCCAGTTTTGCATAACCAACACTGCTATTGAAATATACTTTTTACCTCTATAATTACCTTGTATCTAAGCTTCTGCTTACTGCCTCCTTATCTCAGATCTTCTTGCATTTCAGTGTGTAAGAACAATGATATCTATATAAAACACATGAACTAACGCCGTCTAACTGTGAAAAACTGTCATATACATTCAGATAAGAGGTGGCCTTCAAGGGCTTAGAAATTAGCATATGAGCCTACCTAGGTTTAGCTTTCAACTAAGAATAAAAAAAGAACAAAGCAAGGGGGGCGTGTCCGATCAGCAAACAAGATGGCTGCTCTCTAATTCTGGCTGAATGGAGGAGTTGCTAAAACCGTTGTTTATCACTCCTTATACCGAGCACTGAGTCTTTCCCCAACGATGTGAAGTTCATCTATATGTGTGGAGCTGCCTTAAACAAGTTTTATCTCGGATTTCAGCCAAGCAGACTGGATTAGAGGAGGTACGCAACGGAGGCCTAGCAACAGCCTGGACCTTCATCTAACCCCACTATTCTATTCTGACAAGTCAGATTAAATATCTAAAAATAGCTAAAGGTGCTATCTAACCCCAATTAGCCTACCAATCTGATAGTTGAAGTAAAAATCAGCGGGTGTCCTACCTGAGACTGTACTGTCTATAAAGCAACAGGGAGTCTCTTGGGAAATGGGAGTCTGAAACCCTGCGACTAATTGATATTCACCTTGTGACACTGGAAACGGAGCTCTACATCTTAATAGAAGCAGTGCAACGCTATCCAAGTAATCTGCTACGGCATGATATTCTGCAGTAGCTTAATGATCCCACTGACAGTAAAAATATATGCTTAAAGGAGATGGAGTAGAATTCAAACATCCGAGTGACGACACAACATGTTCTAATGGGCCCTCTACAGCGCAGTCCTTGCACACTGCTGGAGTATCTGGGGACTTTTGCAATAGGGTTGCCGATGGATTAGGAGGAACTAGCAAATCTGACATTGCAACTGCTGATGGGACTAACTCATTTCATGAGAAGCGCTACTTAGATCCGCTCAATCCACGATGGAAGGAGAGCAAGGGGATAATTGCTAGGCCACTTGGTCCACTACCCCTTCCTATGTAAACTCTAAGACACATCTTGCCGACTGATGTTCTTTCCCCTTTTGATTTATGGAGGTCACTATGGGACCCAGGAAAGCTTCCCCTTTGCAGCAGTTTCCATATTTGATTTACTGGTAAAGATTCTGGAGGCTGACTGTTGAAAGAATAAAATCCAATCCCAGCGAATCACCTACCTATACCTTTTGTCATCCCAAGTTTGCAGGCTGTTTCTAGTTTTTTATTTTTGTTTTTTTATATTGGTTATACTGGTTGGTTTGCAGTCTTTTTTATACTCATGATCTAAGGCTGATATGGCATATATACATTTTAATAATAATTTAGCATATGTACATTTCATAATGGATCTATATAGCATAGATTGCTCATATTCAAAGATAATAAGTCACTAAGTCTGATTATGTATGCTATCCTACCTCTTTAAAACAAGGTTGACGTACCATAGTTACATATTTGACTACCTCCTTATATGTTTAAGCAATGCATTGGAAAGTCCATAGCCTCATATCTCAGAGCCTCCCTCCTTCATCTAGACATGGTCTAAAATTATACATTATGCTTACTACCAACAGCAGCTACCTTAACATGTTAGAATCGCTATCATTATTTTTACTGAGTCCAGTGCTATGTGCTGTAACAAATAGTTAGGCTGTATGTCTCCGGTCTGTGGCTATCTATATGCTTCATACACCCCTATAGCTTCCTAAACCAATATAGCAGTAATAGCAAAGTAAATTTTAATATTCCGCCCCCAACTTGCTATAGGTGGAAATAACATTGTTATGTAAACTCCTCACTGTCCTGCTACTTAAACCTGTCCTGCTGTTGGCGGCCGAAACAGCAGGTCTAGCTGTATTCATTTGATAAAAGTGCAGTGAGGACACGTTGGGCACCTTTAACGATTTTAAATTGCTATACTGCTTATCTTAATAAATCCAGGATCACTAAGAGATCATTAAGAGACTGTAGATTAGAACTGTTTTCTTTTTAATTTGTGACACTATGATAGTATGCCAACTCCTCAACTATTGACTTCACATAACACAGCGAACCACATCCATACTGCCTTCCATTCTCCTATAATGGCTATGTGGGGTTACTAACTTATCTCTCTATGCATTCTGTTATTATATCATGCCAGCTATATCACCATATGTTTCACTGCTATGTTTTTCTTTCTGTCCTAAGGGTCCAAGAGAGGCTATATATGTTCCCTTTATGCTATAAGCCCCCTACCATAGCCCCCTACTGATAAAATTAAAAGTTCAGAGTCCAAAAGAGGCCAAGTTTCCCTGTTGGGGATTTCTTATTTATAAGTTCTGATGATCAACAAAAGGGGTTCATTATATTATACGTGTTAGAAACTAAAAACATTTTTTACTACTTGGGACACGAGTGGTCCCCTTTAGTTAATAGTTTCCCTCTGTGGCTTTACTCTATTTACAGCACTACAAGGTCCAAAAGTGGCCTTATATAACATCTGGAGGGTGTGTATTCCGACTAGCAAACACTACGTTTAATGGTATCCATTAAATCCAATGTCATATAAATATGTTATATTCATCTTGTTTATTTTCTAATGATTGTATATCTGGAAATAATATCTCTGTACAAACTATGTTGACATTCATAATGTGTATGCTTAGAATTAAACTTCAATAAAAACATTTATAAAAAAAAAAGATCAAAGCAAATTTGATGATAAAAGTAACTTAAAGTTGTTCAAAATGATATGCCCTATCTGAATCATGAACGTTTCATTTGGACTTTACTATCCCTTTAAAGTAGGGTTTCTATATTTCTTGTTGATGAGAATGTTTTAAATTATTTATTTAAAATGAGATTCACACACAGACGTTTCACCATAATAGGCCCTTTCTTTATTTGTATATTTTTTCTTTAATATCAATATTGATCTGACCCTCAAAAATAAGTCAGCTGAGTGGCAACCTTACCTTAACCCCTCTGAAGTGAGACATCAACAACAAAGAGTATGACAAATTCATATTTTAATAAACAATTTTGTAAACAATAGTGACTGCATGTTTTTTTCTAAATCCTATAGTCAAAAGTAGAAGGGGTTATTCTCTTTAAACAAGGGCATTTGGGGTACAGTTATGTAACTTTGATCTGCATAGGGGCTCCCATGAGCCTCTACTCAAACAAAAGCACATTTATTTAAACAATATGATCACTATTACCAAAACCTATATAGGTGCTTTATTTTAAAGAAGGGGTTCTTGGGGGTATCTAGGCCTTTTTGATAGCCTATTATAATAGCTTAGAGACGCCCTTCATTAAACAAGTGTGTGTGTTTTGTAATTTTTTTAAAAATCGTGCTTTCACTTTATACCCCCAAAACACATACGGCCAGATAACAAATGGAGTGCTATCTTTAGCATAAGGAGCGTAAATGCGATCGCAAGATCGCAAAGTTCTTTATACTCAAATTCATATTACAAGTGATATGCTTTTTTAATTAAAGCAAAAAAACTTGCGGTAATTTACGCTCCTCATATTTTCTATGGGAGCCGTTGAGCAGCAATGTCAGCTCATATTACAAGTTGCAAGTAAATGCAATCGCTCGAACACAATCGCATTTAAAGCTCAAACTTCTTACACGACCTGAGAGGTCACATTTAGAGTTTGGCCACAGGAAACAATTGCATTAAACTACTCTATTAACTCTTAAACCACCACACCCCAACATCACAAGCTACCCTCTACACTATTAACCCTTAAACTGCCACACCCCCACCTGTAAACTACCCTACTACTCTATTAACCCTAAACCACCACACCCCCACGTCTCAAAATACTGTTCTACCCTATTAACACCTAAACCGCCACTCCCCCACCACAAACTACCCCACTACTCAATTAACTCCTAAACCCCCACATTCCCACATTACAAATTTTCACTCTACACTATTAACCCTTAAACTGCCACAACCCCATCACAGAAACCACAAACATCTAAACCCACACTCAAATCCATATTACAAGTGACACGCTTTTTAAATTACCGCAAATTTATTTGCGCAAACTCGCTGTAATTTACGCCCCTCCCATATTTTCTATGGGCGGTGTTAAGCAGCAATGTCCGCTCGTATTACAAGTCGTAAGTAAATGCAATCGATCTAACACAATCACATTTAAACCTCAAACTTCTTACACAACCGGAAAGATCGCACTGGCCACTGGAAACATAATACATAAAAAAAACTATACTAACACTAAATCACAGCAATTAAACAAGCTTTTTATAGGGCATTGTCCTAAAGTGACTTAGCTCTTTTTCAATAAAAAAAACAAAAAAACAATACCATCCTACAAGTAACCCCCCCCCCTTAAAGTCTATCTTAAAAAAAATGCCCATTGCCATTTGACTGGGCATTACCCTTAGAAGGGTATTTAGCTCTTTTTCTGCCCAAAATAAAATAATAAAAAAAACTAATCTAAAAAAACCCACCCATAAAAATCCTAACACTAAGCCCCAAAGATGGTACTAACCAAAGTTGAACCGCCCATCTTCATCCCGGCAAACCGCAATTTGTGTTCAAATGCTATATGTGCAGATTGGTTTGTGATTAGTTAACAGGGGTCATTTTGTTTTGGGCGACAAGGAAATCAGTGAAAAATAAAAACATAAAACAGTAAATTAATTTCACAAAATACACTTTCAATATTCATTGCAAAATTCTTCTCAGATGAGAAGGTAAATTACAGTTTCTGCTTACTGTGAGAGCACTTGAAGCCAAGCATTTGCAGACAGCTTAGCAAATGTGTAAATGTAATGCAACCTATATTTTATACTAAACAGTCTGTACAGGGTTCAGGGCATTTAGTTGAGCACATGCTTGAATACATGAATATTAAATTCATTCTAAATGCCTTGAAACAAGAATCTTGACAACAGAAGTCATGCATTCTATATTTTGTGCCATAAAAATTGATTGGCTATGATAATAGCTTAGATACCGTTCATTTAAGAAATTGTGTCTGTGTGTTTTTACTTTATGGTCATAAAGACTTAGGGGCCGATTTATCATCGGTCTGTCAGACATGATCCGCTCAGCGTTTCATGTCCGACAGACACCGATGAATGCCAACAGCATATGCTGTCGGCATTTATCATTGCACAAGCAGTTCTTGTGATCTGCTTGTGCAATGCCCCCCCTGCAGATTCGTGGACAATCGGCCGCTAGCATGGGGTGTCCATCAGCACGATCGTATAGGATCGTGCGGATTGCAGACCATAGCCTCAGAGTTAAGGAGCAGCAGGGGCCGTTCAGCCCTTGAAAAATCGGCCCCATAATCATACTTTAGGTTTATTTGAGGGGCCAGAATGTAAAAATATATTTTAAAAATGCTTAGGTTCTTCACATTTTGGTATTATTTTGATGTTGCGTAGTGATCAGGTGTCAGTTTGACCAGAAGTCATGCATTCTGTTTTTTGTCACATACATTTTTTAGATTTCTTTAGTCTTACTACCTTTCAATTTGAGGTCAAATAGACTATCATTCTCCAGCTTATTCAAGGCTCTAGGAAATATGAAACTTGGTTTTGCAAAACAAAAATGCTTAACATATGTTGGCATTCTAGTGAAATGCTTGTGCAATGCTGCTCCCTGCTTACCAGCGGCCAATTGGCCACTAGCAGGGGGTGTCACTCATCCCGATTGGATCGGATCATCGGATTGGGATGATTTATGTCCGAGAAGTTAAGGAGCCGCGGTCTTACTACCACTGCTTCTAAACTTCCGTTTCACAAAACTCATAACAAAAATGTTACAAAGTACACTAACACCCATAAACTACCTATTAACCCCTAAACCGCCACCCCCGCATCGCAAATACAATAATAAACATATTAACCCCTAATCCGCCGTCCACCCACCCACATCTCTTTTTATTCGGTCTGCAGATAAGGTGGAACATTCCCCTGGGAGGAAAAGTCTTGAATTCTAATTTGTAACCCTGGGACACTATGCCCAAAGCATATCTTGTATCCATGCTTGGGAAAACTGAGAGAGTCTGCCCCCCACTTGATTCATTCCCAGATCTGGGGCAACCCCTTCATGCTGACTTAGACTCAGCTGCGGGCTTCTTAGATTGCTACCCCTTGTTCAAAGACTGACTGGGTTTCCAAGAAGGCTTGGACTGTTTCTGCTTAGAAGAGGAGGGTGAAGACTTACCTCTGAATTTACGAAAGGAACGAAAATTACTCTGACGTCCTTTCAGCCTATTCTTATCTTGTGGCAGAAAAGATCCTTTAACACCCGTGCTATCGGAAATGATTTCCCTCAAACCAGGTCCAAACAAGGTCTTACCCTTGTAAGGAATCACTAAAAGTTTAGATTTGGGTGAAACATCCGCCGACCAAGATTTCAGACACAATGCTCTACGCGCCAATACAGTGAAGCCAGATATTTTGCCTCCTAACTTGATGACCTGTAAAGATGCATCAGTAATAAAGGCATTGGCTAACTTAAGAGCCTTGATCCTATCCTGGATCTCCTCCAAAGTAGTCTCAGCTTGAAGAGACTCAGACAATGCATCAAACCAGTAGGCTGTCACACTTGTCACAGTGGCAATACACACTGCAGGTTGCCATGGGAGACCTTGATGAACACACATCCTCTTCAAGTAAGCCTCCAGCTTCTTGTCCATTGGGTCCTTGAAAGAGCAACTATCCTTTATAGGAATAGTAGTTCTCTTAGCCAGAGTAGAAATCGCCCCTTCCACCTTGGGCACCGTCTGCCACGATTCCTTAATGGAGTCAGCCACCGGAAACATCTTTTTAAACACCGGGGAAGGAGAAAATGGAATCCCCAGCTTCTCCCTTATGAGAAGGAGTATGACAGAGAGAAGGAACAACAATTTCCTGATTAATATTTCTATCCGAAACAACCTTATGAAGAAAACCAAACTTGGAATGCAAAACCGCCTTATCTGCATGAAATATGAGATAAGGCGAATCACACTGTAAAACTGAGAGTTCTGAAACTTAGCAGAAGAGATAGCAGTAAGGAACAAAACTTCCAAGATAACAACTTAATATCTATGGAATGCATTGGCTCAAATGGAGCATGTTGCAAAACATTAAGATCAAGATTAAGACTCCAAGGTGGAAAAACAGATTTAAACACAGGCCTGATTCTGCCCAAGGCCTGACAAAAGGATTGCACATCTGGCACGTCCGCCAGACGCTTGTGCAGCAAAATAGATAAAGCAGAAATTTGACCCTTCAGAGTATTGACAGACAAACCTTTCTCCAGACCTTCCTGAAAAAAAGATAGACTTCTTGGAATCCTGACCCTACTCCAAGAGAATCCTTTAGATTTACACCAATGAGGATATTTATGCCCTATCTTATAGTAAATCTTTCCAGTAACAGGCTTACGAGTCTGAATCATGTCTCAATGACCGACTCAGAAAATCCATGCTTAGATAGAGTTAATTGTTCAATCTCCAAGCAGTCAGTTTCAGAGAAACGAGATTTGGATGAAGTAAAGGACCATGAAGAAGCAGGAGCTATTAGAATCACTGATGCTCTCTCCTGCTTGATCCGAGCAATGACTCGTGGCAGGAGAGCAAACGGAGGAAAAAGGTATGCCAACCTGAAGTTCCAAGGGACTGCCAGAGCATCTACTAAGAAGGCCTGAGGATCACTTTACCTTGAACCGTACTTTGGAAGCTTGGCATTCTGTTGCGACACCATCAGATCCAATTCCTGTACCCCCCATTTGAAGGTTAACCTGTAGAACACCTCCGGATGGAGTTCCCACTCCCCGGGATGAAAAGTCTGTCTGCTCAGGAAATCCGCTTCCCAATTGTCCACTGCCGGAATGTGGATGGCAGATAGGCAGCAATTGTGAGCCTCCGCCCACTGAATGATTCAAGTCATCTCCTTCATGGCTAAGAAACTCTGAGTTCCGCCCTGGTGGTTGATGTAAGCCACTGAGGTTATGTTGTCTGTCTGGAACCTAATAAACCGGGCTAAGGCCAGTTGAGGCCAAGCCATCAAGGCATTGAAGATCGCTCTCAACTTCAAAATATTTATGGGGAGAGTAGATTCCTCTTGAGACCAAAGACCTTGTGCCTTTATTGAGTCCCAGAATGCTCCCCAGCCCACCAGGCTGGCGTCCATGGTCACAATCACCCATGAGGGTCTCCAAAAGCATGTCCCCTGAGGCAGATGTTCCTGAGACAGCCACCACGGAAGAGAGTCTCATCGCCTGATCTAGAACTATCTTCTGGGACAGATCTGCATAATCCCCATTCCATTGGCTGAGCATGCATAACTGCAGAGCTCTCAAATGGAATTGGGCAAATGGAACTATGTCCATGGAAGCCACCATCAGACTAATTGCCTCCATGCATTGGGCCACTGATGGCCGTACAGCAGACTGTTGAGCTAGGCAAGAGGAAAGAATCTTGGTTTTTCTGAATTCCGTCAGAAATATCTTCATAGATAGGGAATCTATAATTGTTCCTAGGAAGACCACCCTTGTAGCCGGAACAATGGAACTCTTTCCCAAATTCACCTTCTATCCATGAGCGTGAAGAAAAGACAACAAGAGCTCTGTGTGAGATTTTGCAAGTTTAAAGATGGCGCCTGAACCAGAATTTCATCCAGATAAGGCGCCACAGCAATTCCCCGAGACAGAATCACTGCCAAAAGAGCCCCCAGGACCTTTGAGAAAATTCTGGGAGCTGAGGCAAGGCCAAATGGAAGAGAAATTTGTGATGATCCCTGTGAATGGGAACATGGCAGTATGCATCCTTCAGGTCTATTGTCGTCATGAACTGACCCTCTTGCACTAACGGAAGAATGGAATGGATAGTCTCCTTACCATCTGATTTTTTAATTTTCTTCTTGCATCTTCCCTGAAGCATGAGAATGGCAGCCAATGCCTCAGATACCGCAGAGGATACCTGGGCGGCAATTTCTGCCTGCAAAAAAACTCCTCCAGGAGATTGCAAGGAACCGCAGGGCACTGCATGTGAGGTTGTTAAAGCATGGGACGTTTGAGGAGAAAGCTGCGGCATTGCCTGAACAGCATCAACCTGAGAGAGTGGAGGCTCAGCAACAAAAAGTCTATCTTTATACATTAAAGTCCTCTCAATACAAGATGAACAAAAAGGCAAAGGAGGTTCAACTTGACTATCTAGGCAAAGCTTGCATGTAACAGAAGGCACGAACTCTGGGTCCATACTGCAATTAAAAATTAAACACAATAATCAAAAAAAGTTTTTTCTTTAAGTACTGTTCATGTAAAACGAAAACTGTAATACAGGATTTGAAGTTATAATCTTTAATTGCCCCCAATTATCTCGTTGTTAAGTGAAATATTGGAAAAAAGAAATCAACCAGAAACCTCTACACTTCAGCATTACTGCTGAGGTGCCTACCTGCCCCCTCTGCAGTCCGGAGTTAGTGATTGCGATTCTCTGATCCAGAATCTCTGCGGGGAAGCAACCTTTAGAACAGAACTACCGCCTCAAAGAAGGATCTGCATCTCTTATTATGCCAGAGGTGGTCCCGGCGGCCATTAAA
>CAJPDP010393884.1:0-25476 GCA_905336975.1 Bombina variegata variegata
ACTTGTAATCTAGCCATCTGTTTGCTGATGACCTTTTAATGACACTTACCAAACCAATTAGATCTCTCTCTGCGGCACATTTAGTTCTCAAAGAATATGGCAAAGTATCTAACTTCTCAATCAACTTTGGGAAATCTGAAATACTCCCTTTGCATATATCAAAAATTGATTTAACCACTGTAAACACAATCGCCCAATTTACTATCAACCCCTGATCTTTAAAATACCTATGAACACAGCTTTCACCAGTTAAATTAAATTATGAAAACCCTGTGAACACAGAAGAAAGAGGCGCCTTATGGGACAGTATTGTGGGATATAGACAGACGGGCAGTTCACAAACACTCTCTTGCAGGAGGGTACTCACATGCGAAACGGCACAACAGTGTGCCTAACCAAGCAGGACGGGACCTTTAGTCACCCGACAGACGTTTACACAGGAACCCTCGCGTTGGTAGCAGCAGCCAGTCGGCTATAACAGAGGGTCTGACGTCACAGTGGGAGCCATCCGATGAGTAGCCAATACCAGTGCTAATAATCCGGCAATGAGTAAGTGCAATTGCGTGGACCAAACAGATTACCACACACGTAGAGCAGGTTTTTATCTGATGTTTTTAATATTTTCTGGTCCAAATTAAATTGTTGGCCGTTGAACTATACCTGTTCTACGTGTGTGGTAATCTGTTTGATCCATGCAATTGCACTTACTCATTGTCGGATTAGTAGCACTGGTATTGGCTACTCATCAGACGGCTCCCACTATGACGTCAGGTCCTTTGTTATCGCTGACTGGCTGCTGCTACCAACGTGAGGGTTCCTGTGTAAACGTCTGTCGGGCGACTAAAGGTCCCGTCCTGCTTGGTTAGGCACACTGTTGTGCCGCTTCGCATGTGAGTACCCTCCTGCAAGAGAGTGTTTGTGACCTGCCCGTCTGTCTATATCCCACGATACTGTCCCATAAGGCGCCTCTTTCTTCTGTGTTCACAGGGTTTTCACATCGTCCTCATATTCAAGAGTGCGGCCTGGCTCTCACCGATATTTGCTGCCCCTGGCTCTTCATTATCTGCTCACCTCCTCTAGAGTGTCTCTTCTCTATACTTACCTAAATTAAATTATGACTCGCTTATTTCAAACATTTCGGCCAAAATCACTCAATGGTTTCCTAAACATATATCTTGGATGGGAAGAATTGGGGCGGCAAAAATGACACTTCTACCAAAAAATCTCTACATCCTACAAACAGTCCCAACCCCACTATTGAACACTACTATACCAAAACTACAATCAATAATCAATTCACATATATGGAAATTAAACCCCCTAAAAATACAGAAAATTATGCTTTACAGACATCCTGATCAGGGAGGACTAGGAGTACCCAATCTCCAAGAATACAGAAATGCAATATACCTTTCTAGAATTGTAGACTGGTGCTCTCATGATGAACACAACCATAAACAATGGGTTCAACTAGAACATGACTTATGTGACTTTCCCCAACTCGGTTCCCTGTGTTGGCTGGAAGGATCTCAGGACAGGCTTACACATAACAAAAATCCCATCATTACAGAAATCTTCAAAGTATGGAGAAACATAATTAAGAAAAACCCTGACATCTCCTCAATACCTTCCCCATTAACTCGCATCCTACATAACCAAAACTTTCAGCCCGTCATCAACACCACCCCATTAGGTTCAAAAGACATACACCTTCTCCTACCGACCTATATTCTAGTGGAAAACAACAGCCTTTTACCTAAACAGATCATAGAACACCTAGGAGACGGATTCCTTTCTAAATGGTATAGGTATCACCAACTCAATCATTTTATACACTCTTCCTAAAAGAACAAAATCACTAGAGCCATACCCCCATTTGAAAAGTTGTGCAGTTCTTCCTCACCAAATCACCATATAATCTCACTAACCTATAAACTCTTTTTTACTAAGTCTTGGGACAAAGATCTGCCCTTTCTGATACCAACAAAAGACTGGAATTCAATTTTTGTTAATTTACACAAATCAGCCCACTCATCCAAGCTTTTAGAAACCAACACCAAATAAATGACCAGATGGTATCTGACACCACAGAGGTTCAAATACATCTTTCCGAACTCATCCAATCGATGTTGGAAATTATGTGCACAAGAAGGAACATTATATCATATCTGAAGGACCTGCCCCAAATTACAAACTTTTTGGAAGGCAGTATCACAATACACACAGGAAACAATAGGAACCCCCATACCATTAGATCCACTTATATTCCTATTCCACAGTTACTCAAAACTCCACTGCAAAACACACAAGAAACTATGCCAACTCAGGATAAATAGTGCAAACCAATTAATTCCACGCATGTGGAAAAAAGACACAACCCCAATATCCAAATGTGGAAACAAGAAATTCATAACAATCGTAAAGGGACAGTTTACCCAGAACAAGAATAAAGTTTAAACTAATTTGCAGACATAGTTAATTATGTTGGTGCTGGGCAAAAAGTATATATCACTTCCTATGTTCATAAATATTTTTTTTGAAAACTCTGTTTTCTACAATCTTTTCCATACCCCAAACAGTATATTCTGGCCGCACGGCCACTCTGTCTATCTCCCTTCAGCACATCCCCCCCCCCCCCCGCGATGACGTCACTGCTATTGTGAACACGGGCCAGTGCTTATAAAATGCACATCCGTGTTCAACAGTGCACAGTTTTTTTTCAGTGCTTGTGGCAGAGTTAATAAATGTAAAAACAAGACAAGTGGGAAAAGCTATTACTACGGCTGTTTAGCTGAAACGCGTAAGCATTATCTACACAGCTGTTTGTTTTGACCTACTGTTTTTAATTTTTATTGTGGATTATGGACTTTTAATATATTTTTTCTCACTTTGAACGAATAAATGTTACGTTTTATTTAAAATGGATATTGCTCTGCGCTTCTGTTTTTTCAAGTGGGAAAATTATACATATAATATACCACGAGCTGTTGTGTGCACTCACTGAGGCATATACATTTCACAGCCTGCAGTACTGATTCACTTTATTCTGGAACGTATCTCTGCTGTGCAGTTTGTTTTTCCTAACTCCTGCAGTGAGTAAAATGTATGTTGGTGAGCGGAGCTGTGCCGGGTTGAATATACTATCTGTTATGGGCAGTCCTCCCTCTCCCATGTGTTAGGTGCAAGTTGGCTAGTTAACCCATTTGATACCATAGTCCTTGCAGAGAGAGGCTGACAAGCAAAGCATAGTGCACTAGCCATAGTAAAGACAGCCACATGCTGCAGCAAGAACGGAGATCAGCCCTGACAGGAGCTCAACAGGCAGCAGTGTAAGGTAGAGTGCTCAAATGGCAGCTGTACAGGCAGTGTCCCCGCAAATAATGTGCATCTGGAACTGAGCGCCATATACCTCCCCCTACCCCACAGCAGCAGTGGAAAGTATGCTGCCTTTTAAGGCAAATTTACATATTTGATCTGATTGGAGTGAGGGGGGCGTGTTAGCTTTGCTCCTAGCTTAGCCTTTTCCCTAGGGAGATCCTGAGTCACAGTGCTCACATACAGGAGCAAGAACTATTTTAAAATTTATAAACGTCATTTAATTTTAAAAATATACTCTATGTGCTGTTAGCTGGATGCTTTATATTTTGGATAAGACAAATATGTCTGGTGACTATACTGGCCCTTTAAGCTAGAAAGATACCATTATTTAACATCCAATACCTTGGATGCATACCACAACATATTGTTCCTCTGGGAATCTCGACCACTACCATAAAGTTGCAGTTCCAACCACCTTACTAGGGCCAAACTTTCATGCTTAATATAGAAGACATAACACTGTTTCAGGTCATAAACATCACAAAGGTCAATACCCTCAAGTAAACTTAAGGCCAACTCATACCTCGCAAAACATATCTTATCACTAAAATCGGTGTACGCACTCATAAAAATGTTTATTTGTCATTTGTTTATTTTTGTTATTTAATGTTGTTCAATCAGGCCTGGACATACATGATATCACAGCTACAAATAAAAAGGACATTGTGAAAGCATGTACCTCCCTGGATCTTCACCAAATACTAAATCACTACCAATGTATACCTTGCAATTTATTTTTTTTTTCAAAGGAGCTGTATTGGAAAATAAAGATATGAACATACTTGCATCTCAAATAATGCAATATAAACTTACAGCATGTACCTTCAACATTACATTAAGCATATCATGACATGACTTAAGTCCAGATGGAGGAGCATGTCTAATAATGGCATATATGACTAGTCCATTTGGAAAATGGTTAAAGTCCAGTGTGATCTGGCACCAGTGCTCAATAATAAGAAAGGTCCAATGTATTAAAGCTACACATTTTTACTTTTTCTTAGATATTCCTGTTGTGTGTTTGGCAGAAAAAGCAGATATATCAACAGTGATGATATTAACAACAGTAGCTCCGAGGAGCAGTCTCGTCAATAACTCAACAAATAATTACTATCTATATAATAATTTAACAATAACTTGTTGCAGGTGGCTAAAAAAGCTTGCTTTGCATAGAAGTGTTTCTGGCAAACATTTTAATAATAACCAGGGATAATGGTCTAAGTATGAGTTTGTTCCTTCCTGGCAGACAATAAGGGGAGGGGAAGAGTAGAAAGCGAGTAGAAAGCAAGAAAAGAAGTGAAGAGAAAGGTAGGGGGAAAAAAGGGGCGGGGAAAGGTGTGCTGCTCAGCAGGCCCTCATTCATTTTGGCCTACCACCGCATGTCACACCTCCCCAGGGAAGTGTAACTAATTCTCTTCTGAGTCAAATCCTTACAGTGTCTCCATTCTTCCAAAGTTGGATTAACATCTCATAGGCATCTAATTTAGCTGTTCGGACATAGTGGTATTTCTCAAGTTGTAGCAATCTCAGCACTACCTGTCTCCAATCCGAGGCCAGGGGTACTTGTCCCGTTTTCCAACGGGCCGGTATCAGATTTTTTGCACTTTTCAGCATTAGCATTAATAGTGTTTTCTTAATTGGGTTTTGGATTTTAGATGGGAAATGGAACAGCAGTGTCTCCGGGGCTTTTGGGACTTCCAAATCCAATATTGTTTGCATATTGCCCCACACCTCGGACCAAAACCCCTCTAACAAGGGGCAGTCCCACCAGATATGTATTATGGAGCCCACCTCCCCACATCCCCTCCAGCATTTATCCGAGGAGTTAGGATATATTGCCTTTATTCGGGTTGGATTGAGGTACCAACGAGTCTGCAACTTATAGTGAGCTTCTTGTGTATGTGCGGAGACCGAAACAGTCTTAGCGGCCCGGAATATCCGTTGCCACTCCTGTGTGCTGAATTCAATGCCTAATTCTGAGTGCCATTGTCTGGTATATGTTGGAAGTTCATTACCCCCTCTCAGGAGGAGCCCATAGATCCTAGAGATCAGATGTCTGGGGATGGTACTCTGTGTGCATAGCCCTTCAAAAGGTGTGTGATCCCTAAGAAAAAGTTGTTTGTATTTATGTGTTGAGATGAAATGGCCTATCTGTAGATACACAAATCATAGTAATTTTGAAATCAGGGTATTCACTCAGCAGTTCCTCTCTGGTCTTTAATCTCCCATATGTGACAAACTGTCCAATCGGGTTATCAGTAAATTCAGTTTGGACAGGTGTCAGTATGGCCTGTATTGGGATCCCAGGGTTACCATATACTGGGAACAGCGGGGAGTTTGCTGTAGAGATGTGTGGATTTGTTCTAACAGTTTTGTCCCAGTCCTCTAGTAATTCACTAGTCAAGGGATAATGGGCAATAGTTGGGGGGTCTAAATTTTTTGTCAGTCCACAAGAGGGAGGCAAGATTATTTGATTGAAGGATGTTGGCATCAAGCTCTATCCAATCTTTTTGGGTGTTGTCGTGGCACCACTCGGCCACTCTTTGAAGAAAAATAGCCCTTCTGTAAAGAAGGAGATTTGGGAGTCCCAGTCCACCATCCTCCCTAGGGAGGTACATGGTTCTCCTATTTACCCTTGGCCTAATGTCTTTCCAAATGTATTCTTCTATTAGCTTTTGTAGGGAGGGGAGAAATGAATATGGGAGAGGAATTGGTATGGTCTGTAAGATATACAACACCCTGGGAAGAATATTCATTTTGATAACATTAATTCTTCCCAGCCACGATATGACTTTGTGTTTCCATGCAAATAGGTCATTAGAAATGTATTTTTTAAGGGATGCGTAATTGGCCTCAAAAATATCAGATACTTTGGCTGAAAGATTGACACCAAGGTATTTTAGTGATTTAGTGTTCAGTACAAAGGGGCTGTGGGTTTAAGCCAAGTCAATGTAGCAGGAGCTAATGTAATGCTCAACAACTCTGACTTAGTATGGTTAAGGAGGAAATGAGATACCTCCCCATACCTGATGAACTCATCCAGCAAAGCTGGGATGGAAGACTCCACTTCTGTGAGCGTAAATAAGAGATCATCAGCATACATTGCAATTTTATATTCCCTGGTTCCCAACCAAATCCCCTGTATCAAATGATTGGCCCTGATACTACTTGCCAAAGCCTCAATAGATATGGCAAACAACAAGGGCGACAGCGGACACCCCTGCCTAGTGCCATTTGAAATCGTAAAGGGGGCTGAGAGGATGTTGTTGACTTTGACCTTGGCATTGGGTGTTGAGTACAAGGCGAAGACCATTCCCAAGAATCTTTTACCAAAACCTATTTTTTCCATAGCGCTTCTAAGGAACTGCCAATTCACTCTATCAAATGCCTTTTCCATGTCTGTGGACAGAAGGGCAAACGGAATGGCATTAATTTTAGAGTAATCAATTAATTGTAGGACTTTCAAGGTATTATCTCTCGCCTCCCTCCCTGGGATGAACCCGACCTGGGGAGATCAATGTGGGGAGAACCGTACTGACTCTGTTGGCTAAAGTTTTCGCTAGAATCTTAACGTCAGTATTGAGCAATGAAATTGGTCTATAGTTTTGTGGATTGTCAGTGGGTTTACCCGGCTTTGGCAACACAGTGATATAAGCAGTCAACATAGTAGTGGGCAGTGACTCCAATCTGGTATGTTGTTAAATAAGTTTTGTAGTTGGGGTAACAAAGTGGGCAGACAGGTTTTGTAATATTTGGCCCCAAGCCCATCTTGGCCTGGACTTTTCCCATTAGGGAGGTCTAATAGCGCAATATGTATTTCCTCCTGCATAAGAGGTGACTCAAGAAATTCTATTGTCTCCTGTGTCATTGTCGTCATTTGGACCTTGGACAGGTATTCTGTTATCTTATTCTGCTCTAGATTCCTCCCTGGGCGTGGGGTCGGTAAAGAGAATTTAAGATTATATAAGTGGCTATAATATAAGCGGAAAGTTTCTGCAATGTTAGGACTATCTTTATGGGTATTACCGTCCTTTTCTTTTATCATGTAAACATGGGTTTTCAGTTGTGAGCGGCGGAGTGCTCTAGCCAGTAGCTTCCCTGCTTTGTCACCCTTTTCATAATATGTTTGTCTCAGAAACAGACCTTTCCTCTGATTTTCTTCTTGTAATAGTTCTTTAAAGTCTAACCTAGCTTGTGCTAAAGTTTTTTCTAAAGTGGGAACCAACGTATTTCTTTTGTGTTGTTCCTCTAAGGATGCTACATGCAGAAGGATGTGGTTGTATTTTTCCCTGGCCTGTTTCAGTACTCTGGCTTTGTGTTTTATAAAGTGTCCCTTAATGACACTTTTATGCGCCTCCCATATAGTTGGCAGTGCTAGGTCCTCTGTCAGATTGAGATTAAAATATTCTGTCATCATGGAGGCAATATCCTCCACTATAAGTGGGTTGTTCAATAGTGTATCATCTAGTCGCCACAAAAAGGAAGTAGCTGGTGTGTCTGGCCATATCATTTTGCATGTAACCGGCGCATGGTTGGACCAGGTGATGGGGAAAATGTCACTTTGTGTTATATATGCTATGCCTTGTGAGTCCGTGAAGAAATAGTCGATACGTGAGTATTTCATATGTGGATTGGAGTAATAGGTAAAGTCAGTCTCCGTTGGATGCATAGTACGCCAGACATCATGTAACAGGTGTGTTTTAAGGGTATTATTGATATGTTTCAATATGTGGTGTGAGACACTAGAGACCCTGTTGGATGTATCCAGTCTGGGGATTAGCGGTACATTAAAGTCACCGCCTAGAATCAAGACTCCTCTGGAGAATTCAAGGAGTTTGGCAGAAAGGGCCCTAAAGAAAATGTGCTGTGCAGAGTTCAGGGCATATACGTTTACAAGCGTTATAGGCCTACCATACATGAGTCCTACTACTATGATGAATCTCCCCTCTTTGTCCCGTTCAATACTTTGCACCTGGATAGGGACCCTGTGGTGTATGAGTATTCCTACCCCATTTTGTTTACGTGAGCCTGAGGTGAAAAAGGCAGTAGGGTACCTATGGTTATGCCATTTAGGCTCCCTGTGTTTTGCAAAATGAGTTTCCTGCAAAAAGAACAAGTCTCCTTGTAATCTATGTAGCTCATGAGAAACTATAGAGCGTTTCCCAGGACTATTTAGTCCCTTTACGTTTATTGTGAGGAGCTTAGTTAGATGTGCCTTAGGTTTAGCACCTGGGAGTGCCATCTCAGAGAGAGAGAAAAAAGGGGGGGGGGGAAGGGGGATGGAGTAAAGAAGGGTAAAGTGGAGGTGGGAGAATGTAGTAGGGTTAGGGAAGGAACAGGTTTTTAAACAAGCTTTATACACAATTCAGGAATACTATAATACACAGAAATTACCCTGAGTAAATATGCTCAGTATGAGGGAAAACAGGCCTTAATGTGGATATGCAACCACCTACTGCTTAGATTGTGCAACAATAAAACTCTTTTTTCAGTTAAACTCTAAAGGGAATGTGCCTTTAGCTAGTCCTTTTATAAATATTGGGCAAAATATTGATATCACTCATATAAATGTTAAAAAGAAATAATACCAATCATTAAACAAATACAATATAATATAAAGTGTCAACCGAGGAGGGGAGGGGTTACATAGGGGTACTAGGGAACCCGGGGTCATCGCATTGAACATATATTTGCCAATATTTCAGATTCTGATATCTCCGTTACTAGGTGGGCCAGTTCCAAGTAGGGCAACTGGTCCCAGGGGAGATGGATGTTTTAGATTATTATCGGCTATATGTGTATTTTCAATACCTAAATAAAACCCCATTACTTATATACATCTGGAATGTCAAAGAGATTACAGGCCTGAACAAAGTTACCTGACCAAGACCTGCTTATCTAATGAGATTTCCACAACACACCACAGGTTTGAACCCTGTGAAAAAAAGCATAGGTTAGTTAGATGGATCAGTCCGTCTAAGTTTGCTGCTGTGGATATTCATGTGGCAGCTCAGGATGCTGCGAATTATCCAAGATAGGGGTTGCAATACCCAGAGTGGAACAGAAGGGATCCAGATCCTCCAGTGTCCTGTACATAGCCGTTTTCCCATCATTGGTGGCCACTATACATGTTGGGAAACCCCATCGATATTGAATCTTGTTATTCTGTAATGCAGTAGTGAGGAATCTAAGGTCCCTACATTTCTGGAGGGTCATAGTACAAAGGTCTGAGAACAGTTGAAGAGTGATGCCCACATGCAGGATCGGATGTTTGTTTCTGCTGTGGCGGAGAATCTCCTCTTTGTCTTTGTAATTCAGCAGCCTAAGAATAACATCTCTTGGAGGTGCCTTTGCAGAAGGTTTCGGGCGCAAGGCCCCATGAGCTCTTTCGATGGTGACTTCCGGCGACATAGGGGTGCCTTTTATCACCCTAAAAAGATCTTGCAAGTACTCCGGTAGGGCATTAGGATTGACACTCTCGGGAATACCTCATATATGCAGGTTATTCCGTCTACCTCGATTGTCTAAATCTTCTATTCACTCCATTAAATTTTGGATCATGTTGGTGTTGTGTTGTACCTGGGATGTTGTTTCTTTTAACTGCTCTTGCATGGAGCTCTGAGAGCCCTCAATAATTGTAACTCTTTGGGTTAATTCTGTCACATCTCTGTGTAGTTCCCCAAACAAATTCTTGATCTCACACACAACTTCTTTAATATCCTCTTTAGACGAGAGAGTTTTCAAATCATCTTTCGTGACATAGTGCCTGGGTGGTGTGGTTTTAGAGAGATTTCGGTCAGAATCAGGCGGTTTAGGGTCAGGTTGAAGATGAATATCTTCAGATATCTGAGGTTCTATGCCTTTAAGGTAGTGATTCATATTCCTAGTTTTGGTTCCTTTATCACTAACGCCAGATTTTTTCTGCGCCATGTTGTAGTTTCTATTATATTTTGCAAGTGAAATAGGTATAACCTGCTTCTGTGTGCAGATATATTTCAGTTTCTTTACTGAAGTGAGAAGCTAATCAGCCTAAAACTTTGTCCCTCACAGCTTTGTGTTATGTTCTTATTAAAGTGGCTGCTTATATTAAACTCTTTATTTATGCAAAGGCCCTTTATATACTTTTTATCATATCTTCGCTTGAGGGGTTATGTTATATATATGGCTATAATTTAAACTTCTGCTTTTTCTATTATCAGCAAGTGTATGTCCTTTTTAGTCTCTTAATATGTGCTTTCAACATGTAGCCCACACCTCTCCGCCCGGATTAGATCAAGCCCCTTCTCCAGTAACTTTTATCACTCACCGGACTCCAATGTGCAGTGATGCGGTAGTGATGCAGCCTTTATTCCGTGCTGTGACCTATAGGCTGATCTGGTGTGTCCGCCGTAAAGTTTATGCCCTCTGCTCTTAGTATCGGATTAGCGCCGAGCCGCTACCTTATCTCTGTGTCACTCCTGGTTTTAGTTCTGACGATCAGGATCCGGCGTGGCGTTCCAGCTAAAAGTGATTCAAGCTCGTCCCGGATATTTCTGGACCCTGGAGAGGTCACAGCAAAACGTGTGTTGTCTTCTTGTGGTGCAGGCTCGACCTAAGTGATCTTACTAATGCGCCGATCGATCCCTCTAGTAGCAGGCCGGTATGTCCGTCACTGTCACAGGCTGGGTTGCAGCCTACCTATGCGGTCGCGTTGGTAGATGGCGGGCCCTTGATCTTGATCCGTTTAAAGTGCTGTTCCAGTGTGTTCAATATCTTCCTCGGTTCATGTGAGGTGATTGTGCTTATTTATTGCCTAGTTTCTGGCATATATTTGCTATAGACTAGCTTTTGGCTCAGGAGCTCTACTCTGCTGCGGCTATTCTCCTGCACAGCCAGGCTCCGCTCCATACCTTGGAATTTTTAATATTGTTATGTGTAAACCAAAATAAAAAAAATATTAAAAAAGAAAAATATTAAACAAACTGTAAATTATTCTGAATAATACATAGAATATATCCTATCCTGGGAGACTGCCTATGATGCTAGGCACGTCACCCAGTCAGATGTTTAGTTTTGTGAAAGCAGGAGGGTACAGGACACCAAAAAAAGTTAGGACGTTCCATGCCATCCAGTCCAGCGATGTTAGGACGACATGGGAACAACCATTTTATACCATAGTAGTTTAGTTTGCTAAACCATCAAATCATTATTGTATATATTTTTGCATAATAATAAATCTAAAAATGTCAATGTCTTTTTAAAAGAAATATGGTCACTAGTCCCTCAACAGTACAAATGTTAAATATATGAATAAAATACTTTAAGGAAAACAGCATGATTACTGAGTAAAAATAAATAGAATGCTTATAAATGTTTTGAAAAGCAGCTTGTTTGCTGATATTTTTATGAGCCTGTTATTGGTCATACTGTTTAATATTTGCTTTGTGATAGATTTCACTAAAAAGCATTGTTTCTAAATGATAGAATATTCTGAAGATTATTCACCACATTTAGTTCATGTTCCCCTTGAGATTTGTTTAGTTATATGTCTGTAAAGAAAGTTAATACAAAAATACAAAACATAAAAAAAGTTTGCAATAACAGTCTATTTTACTTTCTCAAGTCATTTGGCAATTCAGAATAAAAGGAAACCTATCAATAGTTTGAAGGCATGTGTAGACACAGTGGGAAATGTTCAAAGAGTATCTGGCATTCCACCTAACTCCAGCTTAAATCCCAATAGACACAGAGGAACAATGACAAATACTGTGCAGCTTCTGAGGGGTTTATTTTTCAGTCTTTATTTCACTTGGCTTACTTCAAAAACAATATAGAGAAATTCTCTTTGAATAAAACTTGAAAAAAATCCAGCATCTTGAAAGTATGTTTGTGTAAAGATTTCTGTATCAAGATTGTGGTTTCTTTAGAAATATGTCTATTAGATATATAATAAATTACTATTCATTTGTGAAGAGCAATGTGCATTTTAAATTTTTTATTTTTTTATTTTAGGTCACTTTAATGATAGTATGAATTATGTTGATCATTATATTAAAGGTACATACAGCTCAATTTTAATTCCCCATTAAAATGCTTAATTATGAAAATAAAATTGCATTGCTGTAATGAAATGGACCAAAAGTAGTGGAGGGAGGAAGTAATCATATCTGCTGTGGTCCTGGATAGGAGCACAGGTCCAGAAGGCAGCTTAATGCTAAGAGTAAAAGGAGAGAATATTCAGTGAGCATGTTGTGGCCCCATATAAAAGGAAGCCTGGTGCCAGAAGTAGCTAGAGGAAAGAAGTAGACTGTGTACCTTGAATGATGGTTCTATGGGGATGCTGGATGCTGTTATTCACACTGATTTATCGATGGGTACCCCAAACCTTAAATTCAGTGGGTAAGTCAAGTACTCTACATAATGCAAGGAGAAAGAATGGATAAGACTGAAAATAAAGCATAACGGTAGCGAATATCAATAGAAGCAATAAGCAATAGATAATGGCCGTGCATCCGGTGGGCGGAGCTAACGCACGCTGACCGACTGAGGGAAGAGAGAAGGAAATTGTTCCGACACTGGAGGCAGTATAGCATCTGAGACCGACACAGAAAAACGTCTCACTCCTATTGAACGCCATGCTGTGCTACAGAGGGGCAGAAGTGTCAAAGAAGGAGTGTAGTTATCATGCAAGGATCGCTATAAAGCATCATTGAATTGCGCCCAGATATTTCCTGAGTTGAGCCTGTGTGCTGTTAGGCAACTTAGACCAGACACATGTTTGCGGATTGAAGAGGCTATGGTAAGAGACTTCGTTTTTTTTTTACTACAGGAGACAGAGCAGTGAAGATGAATTGAAGTCTGCAGGAGTCCCTTCATAACATATTGAGGGCAGAAGCATTGTCCAGATAACAGAGTGAGTTCTAAGGTCTGTGACATACCATTATCCTTCTTTCAAATGTGATATTTTCTCTGTTGGTATATTTTGCACGCTCTGACCCATGCTGTGCCTTTCCTGCTAACCCTACCTTGCATACTATGCAATTTGTGCATGTAAGCCTGCTTGTTCTCCTATCTGCATAACATATGCTACCTAAGCCTACTGCTTCACTAATCTAGTTACTACCCGCGCTCACAACCACTTGCTACCTTTACCTGCTATATGACGGCTAGTGATTTAGAGGAGAATAATTGGCAGTAGATCCCCATATGGTAAAGAGTCTGGGCCAGACAAACTGTCAGTTACCGTGAGTACCCAGTAGTTTAATGTAAAAGTAATCTTTTGCGTTTCTGAGAACAGGGGCTCACTTTTCTTTTTGACTATCTGACCCAGTGAAGCAACCTATGGGAGGCGGTATAACCAAATGAATTTGGCTCTTGGATTATGTAAAAATAAACACTCTGGTGGGAGTTTACTGAAAAGGATAAGGGTATTAATGCCCTGAATGGATTAAGGCCAGGTTTTAAATACCTACAAAAAGGGGCCTTAAACTAAGTAACTCTATTTGCTAAGAAACTCCATGTCTATACAAGATTTACTGGAAAAAATCTCCATGGGAATAAGAGAAAGGGCATCAACTGGTGGCAGACCATTATTTTGCCCCTTTTTTTCCCCAGAAGTGTGAGACTGACTATCTCTGCAGCACTGGTAAACTGAATAAATCGCAAGGATAGAAGGAATCTGCTCTAATTTTGTTAGCCTTCGAGCAAGTAAAAGAGACAGTAGCAGCACTATCAATTATATTGACTTGATTAAATAGTTTCTCTGAAAGGAAGTGAAAGAAAAGGAAAGAAATGTGAGAAGGGAAAAGAGAAGGGGAAGAAAAAATAGAAAAGGGGACTTTAGAACATTTCTACCTTTAATGGCCTAATTGAGTTGTGGTTAAGGAACTAATATGCACAGATACATACTCAGAACAAGGCGTTGAGGTCCTGTTAATAGTATATATACCTAAGATCTTCTACTTTTTATGTATCTTAAACATATTTTTTATCTGATGGATAGTGAGAAATTTGTATCGACGCTTGTGCATTGTGTAGTGGAGGAAAACTTTCAAAGAGTTATATATTAAGAGTTTCTGCTGCAATTTTCCTTCCCTCCCTTTGACACTGTAAGAGGGAATTAAAAGAGGTTTGTGAAGGACGTAACTAGCATTAAAATAAGGAGGTTGAATGTATTTTTTTTATTATATCAATTTTATAAATACGCTGTTAATTGAGTAAGCTAATATTACTGTAATTAATTGTGGTATAGCCCAATCGTTAATTTTAACATTAATCAACTGAGTGAAAACTCTTTCATATGAATAGGTCTTAATGCAAGGGGAGAGATTCTAAAGAGGTTTGGAGAATTGGAATAAGATTTTCTGCCCCCACTTAAGAAAGACAAAAACTGATATTTATAGAAATCTAGACAAACATACTCAAGCTTGTCAAAATTTCTCAAGATAATCTGAACTCTGAAGGCACCCAGGGCATAGTATCACTGCCTACACTAGGCTTTTTTCTTTCTCTTTTTTTCAGGATCACAGGTCTAGTTTCCTATTTTTAGGAATATAAAACACAAAAAAAAAAATATTTCCCCTTCCCTCACTACCCACCGTAAAAAGTGTCATGACTCCACCACAGTTTTCCTCACATATCCCCTGTGTGCTTCTTTTTTCTCTCCTGTGAATGAAGAGATTCGTAACACACCCCAAACACAAATCCCCAGGGATGTCTGCATGTAATAAAGATAAAAAAGCTAAAAGTACTGCTGAGACCCCACAAGAAATGACGTCCGATGAGCACCAACACATAGAAAACCCTGAAATACAGCTAATGATTAAAAGTATTTCAGACATTTTCCTCCCACAGTTTGAGCAATTTAAAAAAGAAATTGTAACCTTAACCTCAGAAGTAAAACAGTTCTCACAGAGACTATATGAAATGGAACAGAGAATTTCAACATTAGATGATAATCAAAATAATTCCAATTGTCAGATAGATATTAACAGTAAAGCGCTTACCCTAATGCAAGCAAAACTTGAGGATCTAGAGAATAGATCCAGATGAAATAATATTAGGATAATTGGAGTCCCTGAAAGTCAGAACCAAGAAGATCTTATGAAGTTAGTTTCTGAAAACATTCCAAAGCTTTTAGATATGCCCACATATAGCTATCCAATGATGGTAGAAAGAGTACATCGTATAGGTCCCATGACAAAGAACAATGTTAGGCCTAAACCAATTATGGCAAAGATGCTGAACTTCCAGGACAAAACCTCTTTACTACAGTTTTACAGGAAAAAACTGGATTAAAATTCAGGAAAGTAAAGAATACATTTTACTGCACAATAGACAGGAGGTAAATAATTTTATGCAGGAAAAAGGGATAAGAGAATAGGATCTGTCTTAAGTTACACAAAAAGGGAGGGAGGAAAAAAAAGAAAAGAAAAAAAGATGTTTTCTTGGATACAATCATGTAGTCTTAATAGATTGCCTGTAATAAAGATATTTATTATAAATAAACTCAATAGGAGGGTAAGGGAATGGAGGGGGGAATGGGGATCAGGGGGTATACAGGGTGTCTTAGATGCCCCTTTTTTTTCTCTTTCTCCTCCTCTCTCTCTCTTTCTTAACTTAGTCCTAGACCCCTGTAAGATATCAGGATGGCTCATAATGTAAATAAAATTGTACTTGTTTCTTGGAATGTAGGTGGTATAGTCTCCCCCATCAAGCAGAAAACTATTCCTAAACACCTCTACAGCCTGAAAGCTAACATCGTGTTCTTACAAGAGACACACCTAAAACAGAATGAAGTTGTAAAATTGAAAACAGGATGGGTAAAGGACTTATTTGCTACACCTTATGCCGGTAGAAAGAGAGGAGTGGCCATACTATTAGGTAAAGAATTGTCATACAAAATTATACAAACTGTCCCTGACACAGAGGGAAGATTTATAATTTTTAAATTAAAAATAGCCAACAATCTTTTTACCCTATGTAATGTGTATGGGCCCAATGACCTGACGCCAGAATTTTGGGATTCTCTCCAGGCAAAACTTATAGAAGAAGCAGAGGGTTATATTATATGGGGGGGGGCTTTAATATGACTGCTAAGGTCCCGATAGATAGATAGATAGATAGATAGATAGATAGATAGATAGATAGATTAAGAAAAAAAGGGAAAACCTCCAAGACAAAGAGAGACGAAATGGAAGAAATTATTCTAAAAAAATAAGGAATAACGAGGTTAAAAGATATTTGGAGATTGAAAAATCCGGATAAAAGAGAGTTTACATGTATCTCTAAATCACATAAGTCACACTCTAGGATAGACATGTTCTTAGTCAATGAAAATGTCCTTAACTTAGAAACCTCAGCTTTAATAATCAGGTCACTTTATCCGATCATGCGCCTATCAGTCTGACAATCCAAATGCATACATCTAACACTTTAGACGCTTTAGATTTCCTTCTTATCTTATGAGTGACAACAAATTTAAAGTATGGCTCCAGGAAAAGTGGAAAGAGTATATCGAGCATAACAGAGAGTATATAACCAAACCAGAAATCTTCTGGGAAGTGTATAAATATGTGCTTAGAGGGGAAATAATATCATATTTGAGTAAGATGAGAAGGAAACAAAAAGATAAAAAGAAGGAAGTGATTAGTTTCCTAACAAATGCATATGGAAAGTCAAAGTTAAGCTAAGTATGAAGAAGCAAAGAAAGAAAGAGACACTTTATTATTGCACACTACAGCACAGAAAGAATTAAAACAAAATGCTAAAATATATCGGATACGGAAATAAATCAGGGAAGCTCCTGGCTAAATTGGTAAAAAATCATAATAGACTGAATAATTTAGATGCAGTTAGAGTAGAATGGTGGAATCCTCAATACTAATAAAGAGATTCTGCAGGTATTCTTTGAGTATTTCAAAGATGTTTATGTAGCCAGACCTTCCCAGGAGAACAATAGAGAATAATTTTGGTCTAAAATCAAAACTCCAAAAATAACTAGTGAAACTCTACAAAGAATAAACAATCCCATCTCAGAGGAAGAGATCACCCTAGTGATAAAAGGCTGCAAGCAACAAGACCCCAGGCCCAGATTTGTTACCGAATGAGTACTATAAATTATTAATGCCAGACATTGTCCCATATTTAAAGAGAGTGTTTGATCTCTAATTCTCTGAAGGTAAAGAGATGTCCCCTAATTTTTATCTTCGTGGACAACATTAATTTTAAAACAAAATAATAAACCAGATAGATTAGGGACATATAGACCCATATCACTGCTAAACGCAGATTACAAATTACAGACTCCCATGAATTAAATAATTCATAGGGACCAAACCGGCTTTATCAAAAATAGAAACTAATCCTTAAATATTAGAAGGGTATTTGCAATTTTGGATTATTTTAGCAGAGAAAGGGTTTGAAAGATTTGAAATATCAAGATAAAGTAATAATCTCATTAGATGCAGGAAAGGCATTTGATTCCATTCACTGGGATCATTTGTTCTATTCTCTTCAGAAATGTGGCTTTTCCGATAATATCTTAAATCTTATAACTAAAATATATAATAACCCAACAACGGCGATAATCATAAATAATCAATTGTTGAATAAAATTACTCTAGACAGAGGAACATGACAAGGTTGCCCCCTCTCTCTGCTGCTATTTGATCTGGCTATAGAGTCGCTGGCTATTGCAATTAGAGCAGAGATTGAAGAAATTACAGTTGGGAGAAAGGAAGTGAAAATAGCGATATATGCGGATGATCTGCTAATATTCATGAGAGACACAAAAAAGAATATTCCCTGCCTGCTAAATATTATCAATCTTTATAGCTCTTTTGCTGGCTATAAGGTGAATACATCCAAGTCCGAAATTTTATGGATTGTTAGAAAGACGGACTCTGCTAAAGAAACTGCATTCAAAGAAGCACTTAATTTCCTAAGATACCTAGGTATTAGAGTTTCTCTGAACAGGAAGGATTGGTATAAATTAAATACTCTCCATATATTTGATAAAGTTAAGGAAGATTTTAAAAAACTGGGAAAAACTTCCACTCTCACTATTGGGTAGAATCAGCTTAATTAAAATTATATCCTTCCCCAAAATCCTCTACATAACACAAAACATTCCTATACTATTAAAAAGAAAGGATATAAAAACCCTTTACAGAGCGGTGATTAAGATCTTATGGCAGGTTAAGAAACCCAGAATAGCCTATAAAAATCTTTTTTCTCACAAGACAAAATGGTGGCCTTTCCCTTCCTGATATTGAAGTATATAATTTAATAGGGTTAGGTAAAATAGTAGTAGAATGGTTCTCTAACAATTCTTACTTTACAGATATTGATCTAGATCAAAGTATGGTGTATCCTCACTCTTTAACCTCTATTACACATACCCAAATAGCTAAATTACCACAAGATATAAGAGGACTAAAATCTTTAATAGATCCAATATGGGCATAGCAAAAAATTTGTGGGAAATTAGATCTTAATTACACTGTTTATAACTATTTAACAATAAAGGGAAACCTAGAATTTCTGGAAGGACTTCTTTCCAAAGTATTTAATACCTGGAAGGATAAGGGACTAGTATGTATATACCATTTGTGGGATAAACAGACTTGCTATATAAAAACGCTTAACTTTCTGAAGATAGATCATGGTCTACTGAACAAAGATTTCTATGCGTATCTACAAGTTAGACACTATATAACCGATTAAATATCTAAACACGGATTTGACTGGAGTTGGGGAGCCTTAGAAAAATGGTTGGCGCTTGTTAGGCAAGGAAAGCACTCTATAGCACCCTTGTATAAAATTATATTGGAACAAGGAGGAGATAGAAACCTCCAATATATAGCAGAGACATGGATACCATATCTCAGGACCAGGGCAATAGATAAGCAACATATTAAAAAATCAATCACAATAGTAGAAAGAACGACGCTATCCGCTACCTGGAGAGAGTCCCACTTGAAAGTCTTTTACCAATCTTATTATACCCCACTGAAAGGGTTTAAGTGGAAAAATTTAGAATTTAATAAATGCTATTTATAGGCAGCAAGATATTATCCACTTATTATGGGAATGCCCAAAGATATACCAGTTCTGGATAAAGATACAATACTGGCTCAACAGAATTATAAAGATAGAGAATTTTCTACCTGATAAGGAGAGAATATTGTTTCTTATTGATAAATGGAACTATACTGAGGAAAAGAAAATAATTAACTTAGCTATATTATCGGCAAGATATATAATCTTTAAGAAATGGAAAAGCAGACAAGAAGCTAAGTTGGGAGAATTGATTAATTGTATTAAAAAACAATGTATAATAGAGAAATTTGATTCAGTGATGTTTGAGAGAGATGATCAAGAAATACTCTTTAAAAAATGATCCCTGGGGGCGGAGCCTGGCCACGCAGGAACATGGCCGACTAAACCCTGGCTCCTAAGCCCCACACCAGATGCTCATTAAAATTAGAGTAGTAAATTGCCCAAAAATTGTATTATACCCCGGGTACTAACTTGAGGGGACACCCGGCACAATAGAGGAGAGCTACAAGAGCTATATAGTTGCGCCACGGGACTGCCGAGCACTGTGACCTGCCTGATCGCATGGGGCCTCTAGATCCGGAACTTCACAATAAATAACCGTGTGTAGCTGGGAACCAGGGAGACTTGCCTGGTTAACCGGGACTCGGCAGAGGACAAAGATCCAGAGTCTGGGGCATTAGCTGTACCGAGCGGCAGGAGGACTTCACGGACGCTGATCACAGCAAGCGGGACGGCAGTTTTCGTGGTCACGCACCGCCATTAGACCTCGCTAGGTTCATCACCCTGAGGCGGCATTTAGCTAGTAGCGGAGCTCTTGGGAGCAGACAAGCTGAGGGAACAGGAAAAGTGCACAAGCAACTGCCGCATGCTGGAGACCTACCTCAGGTAATTGCAGCATATATTAAGCCTCTCTTCTGGGGGGAAATTGCACATAAAAACCTGCTTCTCAGAATGGGGCCTTTAGAGTTGCAGTGTCCCATGGCCTGTCCTAATTGCTAACTGCAAATAGCCCTGCTCTATGCCACACACTAAATAAAAGAAAAACAAAAGGAGATAATACAGTGGGACCTGCAAAATACTTTATTTTCAATACTAGGGCCATTAAAGAAAGAGGCAGAAAAGACAGCACACAGAGGGGTTACATGTTAGTGATTTCACTATATGCTCACGCTTCAGGAGGCCCTGTGGTTTCATTGCAAGATTTGAGGGAGAGCAATCACTAACTGAGGTCTATCAATCAGAACTGAGACATTGCCCCTTAGAAGCTAAATACTGAGCCTGCTGGCAGTCACAAACAGGAGATACACTTTCTTCCCAAGCATGTCTAACAGGAAAAACACTAAGGGGGATAAAGGCCCAAAAAGTGGTAACCTTACTAATTACATCAAAATGGTTAATTCGGGGCCTGACACTGGTGGCTCAGAATCTATTACTCCTGATCCAGCGCCTGATCTAACGGGTTCTATTTCTGAAACTATGACTCAAGAACCTCTAACCAGAAGCGACCTTAATGTAATTTCTTCCAAGGCGGATATAAATGCTGTTTTGACCGAAATGAGATCCTTGTTTGGGGATCTAAAGAAGGATTTTCATCAGATAAGTCAGCAAGTGCAGACACTTGAGAAGCAGCAGGAAACTCTGCAAACCCAAGTAACATCTAATTCTCAACGTACCTGTGAACAGGGGGAAGACATACAGTTTCTGTTGTCCAGGGTAGAGGACCTGGACAACAGAGGGAGAAGGAACAACCTGTGAATTCGAGGAGTCCCAGAGACGGTGAACAATATTTCTTTGGAGGGCTATTTACAAGACTTATTTCGCACCATAAAGGGCACGCCAAGCTCAGTGGACATTCCGCTAGAGAGAGCACATCGAGCCCTTCGCCCGAAACCTTCCCCTAAGGCACCCCCAAGGGATATTATTATTAAATTCCTCAGTTATAAGGACAAGGACACAATCTCACAAAAAGCAAGGGCCATCAAGGACCTCACCCATGCGGGAATCCCTATACAAGTTTTTTCAGACTTGAGCCATATTACCCTTTAGAAGAGGAGGGATCTCCGATTTATCACCAGCCAACTTCAAGCACATAGGATTCAGTACAAATGGGGTTTTCCTGTGTGCATAATTGCCTCACGCAATGGCAAACAAGCCGTATACAGAACACAAACGGATTTGAGAGATTTCTGCAGGACTCTGGGGATTGACATACCATCTCCTGTTGAGGAGGATGCCCCTTCATGGAATCAAAACATTCAAGAAGCTGTTTCTGATAGATAAATTGTTAAGTGAACAATTACAGGGTATTATGTGTACTCTGGGTTGCAGCAGAAGGCTATCACTGCGAACTTTTGGGGAACCAGATAAGTGTTATGTTTTTGTTTTCTTTCTTTTTGTTGTGTTACCCTGTTTCATTTCCCCCTACCTTTAAAGCATAATATTCTTATCATTGTGCGCAAAAATGTTAATACTATGATGATACGGGGGTGGTTTATGAGCAGTAAAGGAACTTGACCTGGTCGAGGGCGCCTAGCTTATAGGTAATTTAGTTCAACATCACCAAGAAGTTAAGGCTGCTACCCATGCAGGTCTAGATTCACATCAGGAGAAATTGCAGGGCAGGTTAGTAAGCAATCTATCATACAAAGCTAAATGGGACCACCCATTCATTAACCAACTATATTAGTGGATGCTCAGAGCTAGTCATATGTTAGTTAGAAAGCATAATAGACGAGTTTTCCTTATAAACCCCTGCCCCTCCTTGGCTAGATTACCACCTTGAGGTTTTTGTTAGCATTATGGATCTGGAATAGAAATATCAATATAAAAGAGTTAACTTACAACATAGTTTACTAATTACCTACATTTGTTAAAGCATTCACTGGTATAGGAAATACATGTTGAAGGTCCTTTTGTTATTGCACCTTGTGTTTTAATATGTCTCCCTTCTAGGTTAAACAATGTTGTTGATGTTCTTGTTTCTCCATTGTAATTAATATAAAGAGTTTAAATGTTACAATTGTAAGGAAAGTAAAGTAATGGAATGACCCAAACCTTCTCTGATGTAAACACCTGGGAGTTTACCCTGATCCTTGCTTTGATTGGGTAATTCTAACTCCTCCCTCACAACTATACTTTCTGTTTACTAACAGCATCTGGTGTGGGGATACTGATCCCACATTTACACACCTTTTCTACCTTTCCTTTCCGTTGACCTCTTAGCTGGTCACCAATAGACACTGTATTTACTTACAGAAGATATTAACTATTTTTTTCCCCTTCAGGGATACTTCATTTTTGGACTAGATATCTAGAATCTATCCTCTACTTTATTCTTTGTCTCTTCTTTCCTTTCTTCAACCCTCCTCACCCACACATCCAACCACCTCTCCCCCCCCCTTTTTTTTTTTTCTTCTCCCCAATGTCCACAAATAGAGCACACGACTTGTCACTGATGACCATTAAAGTAAAGGGGCTGAATATCCCTCAAAAAAAGAACACATTTGATTAGGGACGCAATTAGAACACATTGTGATGTGCTGTTTATACAAGAGACACATTTTCGGAGGGGCAAAGAGCCGACATGGACTACTCCTAAATTCCCGACCATCTATTTTGCGTCAGGGCCTACAAAGAAAAATGGGGTGGGTATTATGTTCAAACATTCCTCCCCATTTGCCCTTACTCATATGGAAAGAGACCCTGACAGACGGTACTTGATTTTGGTGGGCACTCTGTTTAACAGAGTGGTCACTTTTGCTAATGCCTATTTCCCAAACCAGCGACAGAACAAACTCATGTCAACTCTTACCAATAAAATTCTAGAACTACGTAAAGGAGCGCTAATTTTAGGAGGGGACTTTAATCTCCCCCTCAACCCCATATTGGATATATCTAGAGCGCTGACTTCCATTCCCAAAAAAGTTATTAGACAATGCAACTCTAGACTTGAGGAGCTGGCAGTACACAACATCATGGCGCATCCTGCACCCTCCTGCACACTTTTTTCTCACATCCACACAACACTTTCTCTAGAATAGACTATTTCTTTATTGAACAGATTACATTGGCAGGAATTACGAGCACCCAGATACTCCCGATGACGTGGTCTGACCACACCCCAGTAGTTTGTAAACTGAAATGGCCCACTAGGCCGGATAGCCCCTTTATCTGGAGATTTGATGACTTTATGGTTAATAACCAAGTCGTCAAAAATAGCATAGAGAAAACGGTAGAATACTTTCAACATAACGAAAACGGGGAAGTGTCGGACCAGGTTGTTTGGGAAGCGCACAAATGTGTGCTCAGGGGAGAGTTAATCAAGCAGAAGGCCCTCCAACTAAAACAAGTTAGACTTAGGTACACATCACTTCTCTCTAAAATACGGGAATTAGAAACTAAACATAAGAAAACACCCACAAACACACAAGTTCAACTAGAACTCCAACAGCTCAGGAAACAAGTACAGGTCATGCTGACCATCAGAAAGTGGCTTTAAAGCTACAACAGAAGTACTTTGAATTTGGAGATAAACCAGGTAAATTGCTCGCAAGAGCTCTAAAATGAAAGCAATTAAAATCACATGTCCACTCTATGCTGAATCAAAATAATCAGACATGCACAGACAGCCCATCTATAGCGGAAGTATTAAGATCATATTATCAATCCCTTTATAATTTGCACGATAAAGAAGCATCCCCCCAGGAGGATGACAAAAACACAACCCAAACCGCTATTGACCTATATTTAAATTCTTTGACACTCCCTAAACCAGGAAAGATACCAGATCGCCCGGAGAATTTTAGGCCAATATCCCTCCTAAATGTGGATCTCAAGATCTTTGCAAAAATACTCTCTACGCGATTGAATAAATATTTACCGCAACTAATATCCCCTGATCAAGTGGGATTTGTCCCAGGCCGGGAGGCTAGGGACAATACCATAAAAGCTGCTTTACTGGTAAATTATGCACAACAAAACAACATTCCATCCATACTTGTTTCCACTGATGCCAAGAAGGCTTTCGATAGGGTCAATTGGGCCTTCCTTAAATCTGTCCTGTCGAAAATTAATTTTGGCCACTCCTTTATACACAGGGTCTTTTCCCTTTACACGGAACCCACAGCACAGGTTAAAATAAACAATTTATTATCTGACCCCTTCAAAATAACAAACGGCACTGTCACCACTGTTGTTCGCCCTCACGATTGAAACGCTAGCACAAACAATACGTGATAACCAAAAAATTTCAGGGATAAAAATAGGTGCCCATGAACATAAGTTATCGCTATACGCAGATGACGTTCTTCTCTCAGTGACAAACCCCCTGGTTTCGCTTCCCGAAATCCTTAAGGAATTTGAGGAGTAAGGTAGAGTATCCAATTTTCACTTAAACCAAACAAAATCTGAAATACTGAACATAAATCTACCACAGACAGTTTTATGCCAAATTCCAGATATCTGTAAACTACGTATAAAAACTAGCACACTTAAATATTTAGGGATTCACCTAACGCCAAAAATAAACAACCTCTACGAAGCAAATTATACACATTTATTAGCATCAATCACAGGAGATCTTTCTTCATGGAAAAATAAGAGAATCTTCTGGTTGGGCAGGATTGGAGTTGTAAAAATGAATATTCTCCCCCGATTTCTATATTATTTACAAACACTCCCCATCCAATTTCCTGCCCAATATCTACTAAAGCTACAGGGAATTATGGAAGAATATATCTGGGGGGGAACACGACACCGAATTGCAAAAAAGACTCTCTATCTATCTAAAGATAAAGGAGGGCTGGGTATCCCAAACCTCGTACTGTATAAAAAGGCCATTAACCTCCAACATTAAGTAGAGTTGAGTAACAACTCACAAGACAAAACATGGGTCCAGGTGGGTAACTCAATCTTGGGAGTACATAACTTAGGCTCCTTGGGTTGGATCTCAAACAAAAATAGGCCTAACAAAATTAGCCAATAATGTATACAGTTCGTTATCGGCACCTGAAACAATCCCAAGTCCACTGCACTATTAGCATATGTTAGACATATAAC
>CAJPDP010394360.1:0-14128 GCA_905336975.1 Bombina variegata variegata
TTAGGTGCAATCTAAGGTTTACAGAGCTTACCCCTTAGTTGTAACCGGATATATTGGAAAGTGCAATAGCATTCGGTAATCCGTCCTCCAGCTGAGTTTGTGTCAGCTTCCTCAAATGTAGTTCCTGCTGTCAGTGCCAATCAGCTGCTTGTAATGAAAAAACTTTATCTTTATCCGGGATTCAGCTGAACTCGTATCAGATGTTTGTTAGTGTAATTCTCAGTATCAAACCTCCTTCAAATCTACGCGTTTCAGCATCGAACCGATGCCTTTATCAAGATGACAGGAAGTTGGCTAGAGTCCATCTTTTATATCCACTTATTAAAGGGATTTTTCATTTCTTAAAGGGATCTTTGTTTTTGTATTATAAATGTATATACTATGGAATTGTATCTTTTTCTTTCACAGCTATAGATGATTACAGATTTTTATGCTCCAATAATTTATTCAATTTAAAACCTTTGATAAAACTAACAATCTAATATTACATAACTAACAATGTGAAATTTAAACAAATTCATCTTTATACACCTAAAATTAAAATTCAAATGCAGTGGTTTATCAATTAAAGTTGTATGATATTCTCAAAGTTAGCTTTCTTCTAAAACATTATACATCTATATCACATATTATATTCCTTCTAAAAAACTTAAAAAGTATTTTAATAAATATTCATAACTACATACTTTATTAATTTCATAAATACAAAAAAGTATATATTAAGAGATATAATAGGAAAATATATATATATAAAAATTATGTAAAAAATATAAAAATGTATGTATATATAAGTAATAAATAGGAGAATGATCTATTTCATAAGGGTCTATATAAGAGTCTATATATAAGAATCTAGGATTTTTACCTATTATTTAAATAAAGGGGTTCATATCTAATTCCGCATTTAGGCCATTAGGAGTTAGCGTATTAAATTTGAAAATTAATTCTGCCTCAGTTAAAAGTAAGGTATTTGTTATATTCCCTCTCCTATGTAGATTCACTTTTTTTAGGCCCCAATATTTTAGCCCACTAGTGCTTTGATTGTGGCAATCTTTAAAATGTTTCGATAGCAAATGATCTTCAAAGCCCCACTCAATATTTAATAGATGTTGTCTTATTCTCTCTCTTAATGGGCGGCTCATTTGGCCTAAATATTGTCGCTTACATGGACACTGAATTATGTACACTACATTACTATCAGTACATCTTATAATGTATTTGATATAAAATTTAAATTGTGATTGGCTGGATTCTACAACTTTAGTTTTATTACTAAATGTACAGGCCTCTTAATATATACTTTTTTTATTTATAAAGTTAATAAAGTATGTAGTTATGAATATTTATTAAATACTTTTTAATTTTTTTAGAAGGAATATAATATGTGATATAGATGTATAATGTTTTAGAAGAAAGCTAACTGAGAAAATCATACAACTTTAATTGATAAACCACTGCATTTTAATTTTAATTTTAGGTGTATAAAGATGAATTTGTTTAAATTTCACATTGTTAGTTATGTAATATTAGATTGTTAGTTTTATCAAAGGTTTTAAAATGAATAAATTATTGGAGCATAAAAATCTGTAATCATCTATAGCTGTGAAAGAAAAAGAAAAAGATACAATTCCATAGTATATACATTTATAATACAAAAACAAAGATCCCTTTAAAAAATGAAAAATCCCTTTAATAAGTGGATATAAAAGATGGACGCTAGCCAACTTCCTGTCATCTTGATAAAGGCATCGGTTCGATGCTGAAACGCGTAGATTTGAAGGAGGTTTGAGACTGAAAATTACACTAACAAACAGCTGATACGAGTTAAGCTGAATCCCAGATAAAGAAAAAGTTTTTTCATTACAAGCGGCTGATCGGCACTGACAGCAGAAACTACATTTGAGGAAGCTGACACAAACTCAGCTGGAGGACGGATTACCGAATTCTATTGCACTTTTAAGATACCAGTTACAACTAAGGGGTAAGCTCTGTAAACCTTAGATCGCACCTAAGTGGACAAAATCAACTGGTGATCAACCAACACAGGTAAGAGCCCCCTAAACATGCTAACCGTGCGGTTAGAAAGTTGCACAAATTTAAAGCCTAAAACGCTGGTTTACAGTTTACAATTGGCGATACTTAAGAACAACATATTGAACACTATTGAGATAAGTTTCAAAGGCATATACTGAAAGCATTATTGGATTACAACAATTACCGATATATCAGATGGAAATTTGAATCCAATACTTGCAAGCTGATTGGCTAAATAATTGTTACGGACTGTTAGAGCTTATTAACGGCTGGAAAAGCCGGTTCCGTGTTAAAGACACTTCACAGCAAACCGATTGCGGTAAATAAATGAACATATACTGAACCTATTAAGGGATAATACAATAAGTATCTAAACACACAACCAAATTGTTGCAACTCTGCAATTTTGAGATTTGGATACATTTTGGAACAATCAAATATGTTATATGCAGATAGTTGTGGCCACAACTTAAAACCTTTTAAGCTGTACTTGTTTTTCAACTTGTTTTTTAACTTGATTTTAGGAATATATGTTTTCTTCATACATTTATAATATATAATATGAAATAAAATAATTTTCTATACCTTATTAGGTGATTAAGTGTTTATATACAATCTTTTAGATATTTTAGAAACATTGTGGGTATAAATACTATTATACTATATTAGATTATATTTTACCTTCAGCCTTAGAATTTATGGGCGCAACTTTCTACAACCTGTTCTATTTTTCATAACCTGAACGTATTTGAGGGGATAACGTTTTGTTTGAGTGTGCTTGAAGGTTACCAGTGAGATCTAGAGGATCTTTTTTATGATATGAGAATACAAACGTAGCTACAAAGAGGCAAAATTGATATTTCTACTGAACACCAGACACCCACTAGGGATAAATAAAGAAAGTGATGTGAACCTTTTAATTTAGGGATTGTTAATATCTCTAGCTATATACGTTTACTTTTTCTACTCTTCCTACATATTCTCGTTTTCACAATGTAAAATATGAAGCTTTCCTCTATAAATATTTTTAGTATCTAACATGGTAATCATTAAGTGCCAATAACTAACTCTTAAAACAGCCCACTATATATTTAGTCTCCCTTTAATCTGTATTTTTAACTTAATGGTTCAAAACATACCCAAGAATAAAGGGTTACCCACTGATATAGGAGGCTTATAAATAATTTCCCCTTTTAATTGATATGTGCATAGCAAAATATAAATTCAGGCAGGTAGGGGTTAACTTGTTGTTTTTATTGTTGTTAATTGATGTCTCTTTAAGAAGAGAACATGCTCACAGCAGTCAGATAGCAGTGATCAAGCGTGGAATACCAAGTGAAACATGTCTGCAGTCTCCTTGCTGTGACCTTTACCATGCACTTATGGGGCTGAGGCTCCTTTTTGTTTTTAACGTACCCAAATAAAGAGTGCTATGTTTACAATCATGTTGGTGGTGACTCTGTGAGTAACTTCTACCAAAACAGCTGCTTAGGACACTGATAAGCGTCTATACCTGTGATGCCCAGTACTTTTGTTGTCTCTGGATCTAAAGGTACTTGGAAATATCTATGGTATTTACAGGTATATGGTAATGCTTTTCATTGTTATTATTTTTCTACCTTAAAGTAATCTTATTTATATCCATTGTACCGAGCTTTTTCTCCTAATAAAAAAGGCTATTTAATATCAAACACAGGAGACTCATATGTAATTTGTTTTGCATCCTCTCATGTTTTGTCCATCTAAGTTAAAAATGGTTTAGATATAAATTGTCATTCAATTCCCTAAGTTACATACCAGGAAAACAAAACCTAAATTTTCAAACTGAAAGACAACAAATGTTAAACAAATGACTGCCCCTTTGAGATATTTATTTGTTATTGTTCTCAAAATTGCAGGAATTCACTGTTATGTGGCTGCTATTTTTTTTTCTCTTCTCTGAAGTTTATAGATGTCAGACTTGCACTTTTATTATGCTTTTTAAACTCTAAGCATTTGTAGTTAATGCAATGTTAAGGTTTATCTTGACAATCCATGTAATATAAATAAAAGATTCAAGTATTTAAAAATGTTAGCAACTCCTTTGGGTGAGGGGACTTTAAGCTATGAGGAGTCATTGGGGTGAGGCTGTTCTTAGGTTACGGTTATAGTTTAGATGCTAAATGATTAGGTCTTATGGTGGAAAGGTAAATAGGATGGTGGAGCCTAGTGATAGCATTGGGTTATTGATCTATTTAATTGGTTGGTCACTTGAATATAGAAAATTTAATTGGGGGTTCATTGTTGAAAAAATGTCAGAGCTGAAGCAATGTCTCATGGTGTCACTAGGTGAATAATGGAAAAAACCTGAAACACTGTGAGTGCAGCATTCAAGGGGAACAGATAAAACCATTGCTATTTTTATCACAATTCTTTGGACCTTAGCTAGATTGCATGCCCATGTAGGTGTTGTGAGTAATGTGATATAATATGGGTTCCAAAGGTACCCCTTGCCCTCACTCCATAAATGGTAAGGAAGTGTACCTGCTTTTGTGTATTTCCTCTGCATGTGATGTCATTGCTCATACCCATAATAATGTCAATTTCATTCCACCAATGCCCGAAAACATAGAGAGCAATGATGTGCCTTTAATAAATATTCTTTATACACCTGTATAATGATGGAGGCTTTTGTGCTAGTTAGGTATTGCACGTATTACAAGTTGAAAGGAAAATATTTTTGCACAAGCACTAACTCGACACAAACAAAAAGCCTAAGCCCAAATATCGCTACCGTGGTAACATATTCCCCCATAGACTTCAATGGAGTTGGAAAAGTGGGAAAAAATGATTACCCTTATTTGTTTGCAAACCAGATCGCATTTAACCAATTGGGAAAACTCAAAATGAAATATGAATATTTAACTTTTCAATTTTCTTCAAATAGCAGAATATGTTCTATTTATTCTCCACAAAAGTTAGGATGGGGCAGTTTAGGACTAATAGCAATGTGACAAGTTGAAATAAGAAGGTTTTGTGAAACAGGTGAAGCAATTGTGTAATCATAGTATATAAGGAGCCTCCAAAAAGGCCTAGTCAATTAAGAGCAAGGATGGGTCGAGGCTCGCCAATCTGCCAACAGATGCATCAGCAAATAATCCAACACTTTGAGAACAACATTCCCCAAAGACAAATCGGTAGGGTTTTGGACATTTCATCTTCTACAGTGCACAATATAATTAAAAGTTTCAAGGAATCCGGTCAAATCTAATGTCAAGCAAGAAACCGATAAAATATATAATAATTTACCTTATTTTAAAACAATAATTGTTTAAAAAAAATTATTAATAAAATGCTGCTTCTTGTCTCGAGTCCAGGTAAATAATGAATTGGATAGTTACATCTGATTTAATGTTTTCCTGTGGATTCTACACAGGGACAATAGCGCATGTCTATAGGCTCTCATGAACGAGTATGATGACGTTGGGGTTTACAATGAAGATGATTGGATGAAGGCTTTATTGAGTTACATAGATTTTGCAGATGCGCTAAGTAAAGATAGCGAGTCTGCATTGGGAATAGCATGTCCGTGGACAAGAAAGATAATTGGATAAGGTAAGTGTAGAATGGAAAAAAGAAATTGCATAGAGGGGGGGGGGCTGTCAGAGGATCGCGGGACTGGGGACCCTGTAAAGCAAACCATTGACGATATATTGAAGTGAAGATGTCAATCGTGAGTGTATTATAATAATTTTAACATATACATTCCAATAAACCAAAGGAAGGTACTCAAGTTTACAATCATTTTAACCTTATATTAACATTCTGATGTCTATATTGAAGTAATGTACAAGTTTTATAGCTATAATTGTTTTTTATTAATTAACACACAAGCCTAGCATAAGCAAAACAACTATTGGAAAAAGTTCAAGACTTTTGAATCCTGCTGTAGGTACTGTTTCTTTCATTGCAAAATATAGGTAAAGCTAATACTGTGCAAAGCAACTCGGAAACCACAGGATAATTATGTTTATAATGATTTTTCTAATAGATCTTATTTGCCTCCTACAAAAACCTACAAAAAAAGCTGTGCAAAACAATTTTCACGGCTTTTCTAATAGATTGGAACAGACCTATTTATCTGTCAATTCCTAAATGCTTTCACGAGACAAACCACTCCAGGTCCTGCACGGGCTGTAGACACCAGCGGAAATGCAGGGGAAGAGTAAGGGTGTGAAGCCGTTTTTCCTTTTTCCTTTTTTCCTTTTTTCCTGTTTTCAATTCCTAAATGCTGTCTAGCAATCTGAAAAGTGTGCACAGGGCCTAATTACCAAACTCCCAAAGATCCTAAAAGACCCCCTACAATTAGGAAAAAATGAAATAAAAATAATCACACAATATACTTAGGAGACTAAAGGTAAAGGTGACTAATATGGAATATAATGTGAAAATGCATAATTCTAAAATGACCCAAAATGGGTTTTTATAAATTTATTATAACATAACAAAGGATAACTAGGCAATAAACATTATAATAATAGTAAAAGTACCAACACTTAATTCCTAAATGCTTGCATTCCCCACTTGTTCTTTCAATCCTGACTGTTACCCATGTTCTGGTGCAACCAAGAATGATCTTCCATTCCAAATACCATTAGTGCTGCAAATATTAGCATGATAATTCATAAGAGGTCATCTGGAATCAAGCTGTAAGAATGGGGCACAAGTGCTACGAGGCGGCAAAATATTGAAAGGGATCTGTTTCTATGTTGAATGAGCCTGTTGGAATATTCCAAGCTCTAAACATAGTGGCATTGACGAGAGAAGTTTACTATACATTCCATTCAACGGGAATGCTGGCTTTAGACAACACCAAGCATCGCCGCCCATATTGGCAATGTATTGTAAAGGATTTCTGGAATATAACTGCCATCTGCCTAACCACTAATGCTAATACCCCTAAACTGAAGTACCCCATGATTGCAAACTAGCATTACACTAATAATGATCTAAACAGCAACATACCCACCACAAGTCACTAACTATTAACCCCTATGCCACCACATACCCACCGCTAGTATCCTACTATTAACCCCTATGCTGCCACATATCCACCACAAGTCGCTAACTATAAAACCCTATGTCACCACATACTCACCTTGATAAACTATTAACCCCTATGACGCCACATACCCACCACTAGTAACTAACTATTCTCACATTGATAAACTATTAACCCCTATGCCGCAACATACCCACCACTAGTAACTAACTATTAACCCCTATGCTGCCACATACACAATAAAAGTCACTAACTATAAACCCCTATGCTATGATACTCATCGCAATAAACTATTAACCACCATGTCTCTAACTATAAACCCCTATGCCACCACATACCCACCGTAATAAACGATCAACCTAATTGTCTTTTTTTTTTTTCTTTTTTTTTTTTTTTTTCTTTCCATCTAATTGTCTCTAACTATAAAACCCTGTGCCACCACATACCACTGCAATAAACTAACTATTAACCCCATGTCTCTAACTATAAACCCCTATGCCACCACATACCCAGCACAAGTTCTATGCTATTAACCCCTATGCTTTCACAAAACCCAAACATAAACTAACCTAAAACTTAACCCCGCTCTAAACTAAACCTCCTAAGTTACAATTGAAATCCAATAAAAAAATAAAAAAAATAAAAAATAAACCTAAACCGCCACAACCCCAAACACAATCTAACACTACTGTACCTAACACCTAACCAACCCATCTAAACTAAACTCCCCCACTAAACTAACCTTACTAAATTACCAAAAAAAACTAAGTTAAAAAAATAAATAAACTACATTATCCAAAATAAAAAACACCATTATACCTAACACTAAACTACATGCCTCATAAAATAAAATACCCCCACACAAAAAAAATCATAAATCCTTACACTAAAAAAATAAAATAGCCCTTAAAAGGGCCTTTTGTAGGGCATTGCCCTAAAGTGATCAGCTCTTTTTGAAAAAAAAATAAAAAAATGAAACCCCCCCATCTACATTAAAAGTAACCCCCACCCCCCAAAAAATAACACAAACTAACAAAAAAAACCTAGGCTAGAAAATAAAAATAATAAAACCTATTTTTAAAAATAAAAAAACACCCCAAAAAATCCTTTACTAACCCCAAAAGTGGTACTCACAGGTAATCTGGCTCCTCTTGATCCAACATTGGGCCCTTTTCATCCCGGCTCCAGGCGTCGAACGCTCATCTTCATGGCAGCCTCTTCCACCTCCTCCTCTCTGCAATCTTCTTCTATGCCAGGGCCCTCTTCATCCAGGCTCCTGGCTCAAATCCGGTCCCCCATTCCTCCCAGAAGGTAGCACCCCCAAAAAAGTTGTATCCCAAGGAACATCATCAAATTGCCAACAACACCCTAATTGATTAACACCCCTTTTGAAACGCGGCGGACCAGGGTTCAATTTCGGTCCGGTGCTGTGTTCCAGGTTTTGCCGGCCCTCCGGTAGTTAACCGCCGGCATTTTAGGACATCTCTGTAACATAAATTTAAACAATGATGATAACTTTAGCGACATAGCTTCATAGTTATAATGGGTAGGTTTATTATTTATAGTATTGACATGATGTAAGTGTAGGCAGTAGTAGGGACTTAACTGGATGATCCAAGGGTGTGTAGGTTAGGCATAACGTAGGTGTAGGCGGTCAGGGGGAGTTAGCTAGGTGTGCCAGGGGAGTGTAGGTTAGCAGTGGCATAGGTGTAAGCAGTCTGTGGGAGGTAGCGAGGTGGAGCAGGGGGAGTGTAAGGGGAGTTAGTGAGGTGTGCTAGTGGGAGAACCCTGCACTTTGCTTCAGACATATCAACACAAGATCGACATGTTCAAACCAGCAAAGTGAAAGGTTGGAGGAGGGTAGCGACAATGTTTGTCTCCCTAGCAATCAGCTGCCGAGACTACATAGCCAGAGCTAGTTAGTGTAGCTGCAATTAAATGTAGGTCCCCATGGCAATATTTGAAGTGTGCCTACACAGAAACTAATTTTAGTTTCAGTGAGTGCACTGTCTGTGAAGTGTAGGCACACTTCAAAAAGCCCCCCCCCCTGCAGCAAAATGGCGACAAGTGGCGATGTTGGCTCATTTTGACTTCTATGGGACATTGTCACTCACCTGCATTGCTTGGACATGCCCCTTTTCTTTGAATATCTTGACAGAGGCCGATGAGGCAATCAAAACAGTTTCCCGACAGTCTGCTTTGAATATCGGGGCCTGGATAAGTTCAACTGGAGAGGTTGATATCAGGCAGCTAAACCAACCAAAGATACAATTAAAATGTGTTACCCAAAAAGACTCTTGTTTTACATACATGCAGATCACTTTTTATCAAACCAAAGTACATTCATTTTGGTAGGAAAGACATAATGTAATAACTATTTATACACAGTTGCTTCTTTACAATTTTTGTTAAAAGAAGAGGGGAGCAAGATTTTTTTTTAAAGAAGTAAATCAATAAATAAAAAATGTATGAATAGGTAGTAGACAGATGATAGATAGATAGAGAGATAGATAGATAGATAGATAGGTAGATAGATAAATAGATAGATAGTAAAAAAAATAAAGTAGCGATTTTTTAAAATATAAAAATTAAAATGTAATTATCACATTAGGGAATATTTTATATTAATAAATGTATATTTTAAGAAAAGCTACATAAAAATATTCTTCATGCTGCATTTATTATGCACAACAAAGACAATCCCTTGAAAAAAAAAAGATATTTATATATTATTGGGTCAAATTTCCTTTTTAAAATGTTAACTCTTTTAATTATTAATGGCATCAAGAAAATCCTTGTTGCTATATAATTTTGATTTACAATATTGTCAAAACTTTTTATATTTATTTGTTTCAGTTTACAGAATGCTCTATGTAATGTTGAAATATAACTAAAGGATATCCGGATAATGAACATTTTTATTTTTTATATATTTCCCCTATTTCTTAATAACTCCTTTGTGTATTTCACAGTGTGAAAAAATGTAGTTATCCTTTAAAATAAATACATTATTCCACACCACTGCATTGCATTTGTAAACTGTAACATTTATTGATGTGCTGTATAAACAGACAAACCCTGCATTTCCCTGCTGTTTCCTTTGGAAGGTTTAGCATATATTGTTCTACTGCAGATCAAGGATTGGGAAAGATAACATGACTCAGTTAGCTACTGACAAAGCTTTGTAATCCTTTGCAATTGAAGCTTAACAGAGTAAAAAAAAAGTGACAAAATGTACTTAAATTATAACAAAACAAAAAAAATAGTTGTCTTTTCCTTATGCCAGCTTAAAACCAATATATAAAAATTTGACATAGCTTTATTTTGCTTAATTCTTGAGTCTTTTACTGTGATATACCTGTTTAAGTATAAATGTTCATTTCTAATTCTTTAATCCAGGTTGGAATGGACAACTGAATCAAACCCTTCACTGATTCTTTCCTATGCTCAAGGCAACAGGTATAAAGATAAATGATGGGTATACTCTTTTTTTTTCCTAAATGACTTGAGAGCTTCATCTTTTGTGAATAATACACCAATTTCTGTTAAAAATGTAATAACTAGCATTTACAACATGAAAGATTATTTATCTCTTCCAGTTAAGATGGGTGCTCCTCCATTGTGTAACATATTAGTGTTTCTCAAATCCGTCCCTCAAGTGAACCTTTCTCTTGGTATCTTTTGTTGAAACTCTTTTCCATTAAAGCATACCTATGTATGCTCATGGGCTGGCACATACATTGAGCACAATATAGTAGTGTTTGCAACAATGGTTGTATCAATGTTGTATATTGATACAAAGATGGCTGCCATATAATGCTCAAGACAAATGTACACTCATGAGCCTACCTACACATGAAAAAGGAGATTTCAAAAAAGGATACAAATAGAAAGAGGTCAATTTATCCACAGAAGTAAATTGGAAAGTTAATTTTCAACATGTGTACTCACTATTTAAATCATGAGACTTTTAATTCAACTCCTTTGTCTTTTTGAAATATTTTCCTTTTAGCTTTGAGTGGTAACTCAGTCATTATCACTGACTGAAATTGTGCTCATGCTTGCCTGTTAAGAGGTTCATGGGAATGGTCAATGACTTGCACATATAGTACCTGGGTGGTTGTAATTAAATTAATACTGAAGATAAAGGAGAAAATATATTGCTCCCAGTTTGATTACCTGATCTCTTAGTATAACATATTTTTTTATTTTAAATATATTGGGATATATTTTTTTATTTATTTATTTATTTATATGAAATTGTATATCTCAACTTATAGTTAACTAATAATTTATTAGTAGTGTGATTTGCTAAATAATAATGCTAATTTCAACGGTTTTGTGCCCTGCTATGTCAAGGGACTAAGAAAAAGCATCTAATTATCATTGTTTTTGAGTGTGTTGTTCTAACAATATACACATTTATGAATCTATTTTTAAGTTGTCTAAAAAATTAGCAGGAAATTGTGTTTTGAGTTGAACAGGTGAAAAAACAATCAGGGTTTTTTCCAATTTTGTAAATTAATTCAACAGTATGTTAAAGCCAAAAGAAAAAGGCTGCAATATCATAGGTTTATGCTTAATGGCTCAAAGGTCTACAAATTGAGAAATAAACTCCACAACCACTAGTTATGTTGATAAAATCATGAATGACATAAGTATTATCATTTATTATATCACATATGACTCAAACTTGGTTTAATCATCATCTCTGATTAATCAGTACTCCATAAATGGTACATTTACAAACTCTAACACTCTAAAACTGAAAAAATAGTTTGCTCTTTGCACATAAATCAAAAAGAAATAACACTTTTCTCTATGGCCAGTTTAAATCAAATTAAAACTACCAAAGTTACAGAAATATTCAGCAAAGGTATTTTTTTTCTTCATATTGTGCATGTGCAAATAACATACTGTGCATTGAGCTCTATTTCTACTGAACAGATTTTAATTTGAAAAGTTAATATGCAGGATCTACCTTTATCACACCTAAACTTCATTACAATCAGTAGCATTTACTTTAGTACACTCTAGAAACATTCCTAACAAAATTACAAAACAACATTTCTTTTTTCTAAACAGATTTTCGTTAAAATTTCCTTAACACTCACCAATGTAACTTATTTATGTTAGATTTGTGTAGATTTGTATTTGTGTAGATGAATGCTCTTATTAATGGGTAATATAGTACAGCAAGAAACCATTATCTATTATTGTAGTTTGCATAAAAGGCATCTGATATAATAGGTCTCCCTTACAAATCAATAAAATATGACGTAAAAATTATTTGCTTCAATATTCTTTGGGTAATTCAAAAGGTTTAATTTTCTGTACAACAAAACCCAAATGTGACATTTAATAATTATCATGTTTACTTAATCTGTTATGTTGGAATGTATTATATCCCAACTACATTGCTAAATTGCAGACCCAGAACAGTATTTTAAATAATGTACGGTTTTGAATCAAGTTGAAATTTAAAATTAAGATCAATTTAATATATGCTTTTGATGTTGAAGTTACTGCTAAGTTTACGACTGTAAAAAAAAGTCCTTTAATTTCCTAGGAATTAAAAATGCAAATGAACATCACATATCTTAAAAAGATACACTTCTAAATGTTTCTTAATCAAACCTTTTTTGTATATCATGTGATAAAAAGATGCAAGAAAATAGCATTTCATTTTGTTTTAAATTACTCAAAGCCTATTTTCCTTTTTACTGTTGTATAAACAAGGAATTGAAGGGTAAAATACTTAAAGCTTAATGCTATAGTGCTAATGTGGCTTTTAAATCACGTCAGCAGCAATCACTGCATTATAATTAACAATTTATTGAACCAGCAATAAAATGAACATCACATTACTTCTTAAAGCAGCAGAATAAAATGGCTAATAAATAGCATAAGCCAGACAAATTGCAGAGTAATAGAAATTTTCTTAAGATTTATGGTGTGTAGAAAGATAGATGTGCTATTAGTCTGAGCTCCAATACTTGATAAAATTCTCTTACAAAGCCATTCTTACCATGTATGTCAAAGTTCACCTGCCTAAGTGGTTTATCCAAAATTTTAGTCAATACTGCTATTGAGGAAAACACTCATTGCAAGACTTTTTTAAAAACTGTAAGCTGAGTGTTCACTTGCCAAAGCTTAAACTAATTGTGCCATTTTTTTACACAGTTACACATTATCAGATCTCACTCATTACCCTTCTACAAGATTGACTTGTGGATTGTTATATTCTAAGAGCAAAGATAGTGCAATATTTAACCCAGTGGCTGCTACAAGGGACTGCACTATATTGTTGTTCTAATGTTATTATTTTTTTTTATCACTAGAAAAACATTGTTGCCAGATAAAACAAAAGGCTATATTGCAAATAATATTCATATCCTAGGTTTTCATATATATTTTTTTTTACTAGAATTATTTTGAATCCATTCTAAAATAACATACAAAGTAGATGAGATTGAAAAAGTCCATCAAGTTCAACCTATATAGATCCTACCTGATTTACAATAAAGAAGCTGCCAACTGAATTTATATTAATACAATTACAAAGTGGACCCTTTTAACGCAAGCAATCCTATTGGTAGTCACCTCTATTAACCACTTTTCTTTACATTAAACAGACACAATTTAAAATTGGTCCCCATAACTGCACTCTAAACTCAAGGTGAGATCTTTCTGGGAGCCATATGGAAGCACTCTTTCAAGAGCACAAAGCTTCCCTGCAATGCGAACATGAGGTCGCATTCGCATTGCACCTAACTTGTGATATCATCACACTTGTGTGTGCTTATATTATTGAGTGGAGCGCTAATATCGTGCTCGCGTAAGAGCAATTTTGCCCTCCACTCGTAATCTGGCCCAATATTGTTATAGTGTACCAAATTGTAAATTTTACACTTTATGAAGCGGAAATGCCTGCATTCAGTATAAGGCAGGCATCAAATAAAATTAATTAAACATCTGTAACATTTTATTTTTGCTTTGGCTGTGTTTGTTTGTTTTTTGAGTGTTTAAAGGGGTAGTTAAAGGGACACTGTA
>CAJPDP010394426.1:0-14020 GCA_905336975.1 Bombina variegata variegata
TAAAGCGATAACCTGCTCCCTTGCAACATTGTATCTGCTGAAGAGACCTTCAAATGAGATTGAGCCTTCATTACTGGGTTTTATAGATGACGTGCCTTCACACATGATAAGCCAAACTCTGTGTTTTAAAGTGCTTGCGTCTACATTGTTGTATTTGTAAACTGGAACTTACTTTGTGAACATGAGTTTAATAAAATGGAAACTGTGCTTTCACAAACAATATAAATAAATATTGTAAAAGTGATGACAATGGATTTGGATTACAATAGGTCAGGCCTTTTTTTGCAGGGGTACTCACATGTGCCGAGTACTCACCACCTCTGCCATCTCATGACAGGTAATATTTCTAATTGTCTGGTAAATACTCTAGTTTTAACAAGAGGGTACTGCAAAATCTATCAAGCATGTCATGTAATTAACTTTGTCCCTTTTCTTTTCTTGAAGTTACTGAACACAATATATAAATCAATAATCAAAGAGTACTGGCACTTGTTTTTTTGTTTTGTTTTTACAATAGAAGCACTACAATAGGTTAATGTCACACATGCAATCAGTATTTCCCTTACACAGTAAACAAACAGGTTACTTGGATAGACCTTTACTGTAAACCCCAAGAGGTGTGAATGAGCTATTGTATTAACCAGTTTGATGTGACCTCACAGTTTTTTACAGGTACGTAAAACATGCAAAAGATTTTTTGGAATTTTTTTGTTGAAAAAGACTGCTGTGTGCTTTTGACATACAAATCGATTTTGCATTGTGATCACCAGAGACACTCGATAACCAATTCGGGTGGGAAGCCAAAAGCCATTTTGGAAGCAAATTTCAGTAATTTTTTATCAACCCCTATGTGTTCAACCCCTGCAAAAATGCATTAAAGTACCTCTTGGGACCCACATTACATATCTGGTCCCAAGTAGAAACTACAACTGATCCATTCATCAGTGTTGGTCAAACAGCTGGGTCATGTAATTAGCACTGTTGATTGGATCAGCAGCAGTTTCCACTCAGGACACAACTTTAAATATGTGTTTAAAAGTGCCATCTTTACATATATTTTGAAGAAGATAGGGCCCAAAAGTGACCCAGTGTGCCAGTTAGAAGGTTTTGCTGCAGATTCTATATCATAAAACCGAAAATCTGAGGTTTTTGCTCCCTTAAATTACCTAACAGTTGTAGATTTAACATTAGCCTTATGTTTAGCTTTAAGTGTACACATATATGAATGCACATGTGATATTACTACATCATGATGCATATGTTTCTGATTATATGTTTGTATAACAGTTTGCAACTTATCTCTATTATTGTGTCAATGACAAACCTCAATAAAAAAAAAAAAAAACATAAAAATAAATAGGGAACATAAAAGCACCAGCAAATATACAGCTTTTAGAACACCTGATATCTCCATTACCAAACGTAATATGAAAGCCGCCAGTAAAACTGCAGTATAGCTGGGTAACGCAGTTGCAGGTGGACTGCCATATTTTCAGTTTATAATTCACTTCTGCCTCTCAAACGCTACCACTTTTACTTTGGAGACTGCTCAAATTGACCTAAAGTTACTCTACTGCTAACATGGATCACGTAGATAAATGGGAGATGACAGTGACGCAGCTATTAAAGGATCACTTTGCCGCACTAAAGAGAGAACTCTGTGCCCTGCTTAAAATAGTGGTGAAGCCAACGCATTGTAGATCGCATTCACAGGCACAGCTGAACCTGGTCCAAAAGCACAGACAAAAAGGCTCTGACTTGGAGGAAATTGAAATAAACAGTCAGATAGTTCTGACGCCACTGGAAGATCTCCATTATCAAACATCTGCACAGCCCTAAGAAAAATCTATTGCACCAAACTCTCCAGAAAATAACAGGGCCATGAGTACAATGCCTGACTATTTCCAAGACAAGCAGTCAAGCTCAATTGCCTTTAAAACTCCAGATGGCCTCACCTTAAAGAGATGGAACACGCAGCGGTTAACAGAATAGGGCATCGAACCATCTCTAACCTGGCTGAAGACCTGACAGTTGGTCCAACACCCATGGAAATGGAAGATTTATCCCCTATATGGCTACAACCTATATAAATCCTGTGGGTTAAACTACTGACTCTCTTCATGGCGGAGCAGAGATCCGGTATCCAGTACTAACACAGACTGACATACATGCTTCAACTATGTTATATATAACCAGTTGCCTTTTTGTTATCCTTATTTACTTCTCAGTAATTTATTTCATGTCTTATATTGGCAGTACTCCCAGCTTGTTCATAGGGAGACCGTTACTTGTATCCTGCTCAACTTATAATACTGAGAATAACTTTATTACCTATACTTTTTATTATTAGGGAATAATATCCTTCCCTCACTACTATTTACTATTGGGGTTATTACTCAGGTATAAACACATGGCCTATTGTGAGACCAGTTTCTAGGATCACATACTCCCTCTACTTAACCTATAGCCCTCTAGCGCCCCAACCCATGATATTCCAAACTGAGACCTTAAGCCCACTTTTGCCCTTATATAAGCCTAAAGTAACAGTCTTTGTCCTGCAGACAGCAGCCGAGTTTGTGGAATAGGACAAATCAATTCCTAAAAAGGCTTAAAATCTATGGGCATATGAGATGCTAATGTATTCGTTATATACACTCACTTTTTGGCTAGCCATTGCCATTCTAAAGATATATTTGAAGCTATACAAGGTTCATAAAATAACACCCCCGTCATGTAAATGTACTAACCCAAGTAAGTATGAATATATCCCGTTTTACAGTACATTAATGTACTACAGATTTGCCCTGTAGCTGTTGCACTGTTCTCTTTTGTATAGCATGTCTCTGTGTTGTATCTGGAACCTACAATCTTTTGGAACTGGTATTCTCTGTAACCTATCTAAAGTTGATGAGCATAAATATCTAGTAGAACCATAGTCATTTTTTAAGAAGTCTTAGAAGTATTCTCAGGCTCAAGGAACAACGCCTCTGTTACCAAAATTGTTTATCTCAATTAGGCATGAAGACATACCTGCTGTACTATATGAGCATTATTGTACTGCAAATCTTGTTCTTTAATTGCTAAATTGTTCTCTTTTTATATCATATATCTTTGGTCTCCTCCAAGCGCTAATATTCTTTAAGATCAATAGTCTTTGTAATTTGTTTAACGTCAATGAGCATAACACCCCAGTAGTTACTCTTACAAGTGACCCCCCATAGTAACTACTATCAGTTTTAAGTGCTAGCCCTCTTTATCTCATTAGTAGTCAAGATAGTAGTTACATAATAATAATCTATACTAAATATACCCACTAATAAGACAGCACATAAGAGGCCCCCTATAGCTCAAACATTTGTATACTATTATATAAGCTATACTGGCCTATTTTTTACTAGTTCACACTTTAATACTTTTTAAAGGTCCAAGGGTGACCGTTCGTTCCACTAGCTCTCCTCCTTTATGTTAATGCTATCTTTTCTCCTGGGTCAATGAGAGGCCCAATATAATTTCGGAGGAACTAATAGTAAATTAACTCTCTTCAGATACACCTACCCCTCTATCTTTGCAACATGGCCTCCTGTCACTTCCCTCACCACAATTCTCTGTCATTCTGGAAGGCTCCGCCCCCCTCAACTGGCTCTTGTCCACTGATTATTCAAGCTAGATGACATTATAACTTTCACCCACATGCCCTCATAGGCACACCGGTTATTCCACTACTTCTCACACCGGTTATTCCACTACTTCTTGGTCAAATAGATAATCTGCCTAGCCTGCGGTTCGCAGGGACCAACCACCCTTCTTCATATCCTAATATTGCTTACTCTGCAAACTGCAAGTCTATAACCCCCCCTCCACACACACCTCTTGCTTTACCATGTTATATATATTTGTCACCTGGCTAATACCTATGGGAACCACGTATCCCACATAGAAAATGAGGTTTAACACTACAGTCACAGGAATGAAGCTCCAAGACCAGGAATCTCGCTATTCGCCTGAAGAATATATTACTTCTCCAATGTTTGACTTTATCCTTTAGGCAAGTTACCACTCCATGGATATTTCAACATTTCTGTTAATATTATTTTCCATCTAGGACACCAGTGACCTGTAAACCTGTTGTTTATATTCTGTGATTGCGTTTTATTTACCTGTTCATGTATCTAATTACCTCAATAAAAACATATTTTACACAAAAAAAATTTTTTTATTTAAAAGAACATATTGCTGCTGTGTATAAGTTAAGTGTGTCCCAGGGTTTATAGGAAGCCAAAAAGCAACTTATGGAACCTGGCAAATGCTGCAAATAAAATAACTGGTATAGGGAATTTGTAACCTTTTAAAAACCTAGGTTATACGGTTTGCTTTTTGTCAGCTGTAGGGAAAGTGAGCCACACAGAAGCAAAAGGTATCTAATGTCCCTTTAATGCAAAGTATTCAAAATCAAATGAACAATATAAGTACTGGACCCCATATTCCAAATCAATGGGGGAGACGTAGCACATGTACGTTGTCACCAATGCTTCACTTCCCAGCCATTGTAACTGTTGCAGGAAACAATACGGGATTTGCATTTTTTTCACACCTTGTCAGGGTATTTGATCCCTACAAAATAGTAATAATGTGCAATAATATTTGTACCCCAACAATCTAGAATGTATTTTAGTACTCTGGATGAAAAACCCACTCAACAAAATCTTATTTTACATGTGCCCTCCCCCCCAAGTATGATTAAGATAAGATAAAGCAGGTCATAAACTATAAATAAAAATGCAATTTATAGGGACATGAAATCAGCAATGATAAAATACTTGTAATGACAAATTAGTGAATAGTAAGATAAGGCAATAAGAACACAGCCTTGGATAGGTGGAAATATTTATTTTACATGTGTTAAGCATTTACCACTGTACTGGGGAAAACATTGCAACATAATACATCTAGATTATTTGCAATACAACATTTGGATACATTTCATTAAAGGTAAATTAAACCCCAAAAATGTTCTTTCAAGATTCAGACAGAGCATATAATTTAAATAAATATCAAATGTACTTCTTTGATCAGACTGACTTCATTCTTTTGGAAGAGCAGCAATTACTGGGAGCTAGATGAACATATTGGATGAGCCAGTGACAAGAGACATATATGTGCAACCACCAATCATTAACTAGCTCCCGGTAGTGCATTGCAGCTCCTGAGCCTACAGTAGATATAAAAAGACTACACACCCTTTTGAAATTAAAGGTTTTTGAAATGTAAAGACAGAAGTTACAACAAAATAAGATTTTTTTGTTTTCCATCTGTAAAGTGATCTTCCAACAAACAAAAATTCAGCGGGGAAAAAAAAGTTAATTATTAGGCACATTTAAAAAAATAAATAAATCTATACCAATCACATTCTAAACCATACCTGTAGGTAAATAGCATACACCTGTCATCAATGAAGGAAATTCTGATTAAACCCAAGTCAGCTGTTGTTGTAGGATTCAGTAGAATGTTTGGAATTGTATCCCACTGGGAGAGCCATGGTGTAAAAAGAGTTGCCATAGAACCAATTAGAAGAGGAATCTAAAAAAATATCAAAGGCACTGGATGTACCATGTAACACTGTCAAACCATGATCAATAAGTGGAGAAAATGTGGCACCACAGAGACATTGCAAAGATCAGTACGACTCTCCAAAGTTGATGAGGAGAAAGAAGAAAACTTATCTGGTTGGCTACGAAGAGGCCAACAGCAACACTGGAGGAACTACAGGAATTTCTGGCAGGTTCCAGTCACTCCTTGCATGTGACCACCATCTCCTATTCTGCACATGTCTTGGCTATAGATTAGGGTGGCAGGTGGAGCGATCAAGCTCATCTAAATTATACCAAAATATTAACTTATTCACAACAAACTATGTTGGAATATGTGCTATGGTCTGAAGAGACAAAGGTTAAACTTTTAGGCCTAAATTGTAAAGTCAATAAAGCTCATCATCCAAGGACCACCATACTGACTTTGAAGCATAGTAATAGTAACATTATGATTTTTCAGTTGGGTCAGAGGCTTTTGTCCAGACAGATGGCATAATGAATAGCTCCGAATATCAAGATATTTTGGCACAAAACCTGCTGGACTCAGAAAGCTGAACATAAAAAGGAATTTCACATTCCAGCATAACAATGACCCAAAGCACACATCCAAATCGACCAAGACATTGCTTCAGAAAAAGAATATCAAAGTCTTGGAATGGCCCATTCAGAGCTCAGGTTTAAATTCCATAGAAAACCTGTGGAACGACCTGAAAAGAGCTGTATACAGGAGATCCCTCTGCAATCTGAAGGAACTTGATTTTTTTTGCAAAGAAGAGTGGGATAAATTCCAAAGTCTAGATGTGCAAAGTTGATAGATAGACTTGCAAAGACGTGCTGCCGTAATAAATGCAAAAGGCGCTTCCACAAAGTATAAGTTGGGTGCAGACTTATGCAATCAGGGTGTTGTAGTTTTTTTTTATATTTAAAATGTTCCTAATAATTACCTATTTGATTTTGTTTTCTCTGGATTTCTTTTGGTTGGAAGAACGTTATAGATGGAAAACGTCTGACATTTACATATTTTTTCCTGTAAATTAATTTATCAGTGATAGGAAGATGTATATACTTGGTACATTGAATATATTATAGGTTTTGGACTAAAATTATGTTAACCCCTTCTAGGTTGGATGTAATTCAGCCCTACGGGCAGATGATGTAAAATTCCCCGGTAAAGCGAGAATATCTAGGAAGCCTCGCCAGTAAAGCAAGGTCCGTCCAAACATTTTAGAAACTTAAACTTTACTTTGAGAGGTGTTTATCTCACTTTGCAGAGTTCTGTATGTGAAGGAGAGACTCCTGAATTACATTATAAGTTTTAAAAAAGATGTTGTGTGATATCTTTCCATGACGGTGATGTTTTTATCATCAGGTACGTGTGCATACTGCCTGTGTTTTTTTAAACAAATGACGAATATGGATGCAAGTAGCAGCATTCGTCTCTTTTCAGAGCCGGATTTATTTGTTTAACTGTGCAACACACACAAATCTGAATTTGCACAGATCTTTGTGTGTTGCACAAATCTGGCTTAAAAAAATGGCCGAATGCCGCAACTCACAGCCATATTCCGCATTCATTTATACAAATATTTGTGTACAAATTCTATAATGTAAAGGTGTAATTGGAGTTATGTTTTATGTTTTTATCTTTCTTAAACCTAGAAACAATCTCAGTAATTTAATGTGAACTGAGATTTTGCACAAACTTTAACATTGAAAAACAGCAACTTCAGAACAGCTAAGATATGTCACTCGAAACAGGGGTTATTAAGTCTATTGAATAGCAAGAGTAAAGAAATACTGTGGAAATGTACTTAAAACACGTTTTCTGATGGATGACTGTCCAATCGTTTTGCACACAAAGAATAATATTGGCAAAGTTAACAAAATCCAAAACTACTCTATAATTAGGTTTTACTGGAACAGCTTTAAAATAATAAAAAAAAAAACTATGAAAAAAGCTATAGTAGACACCTTTGTAAGACTCTTCTAATGAATTTAAATAGACCCCTTTATTTTTAGTAGATATGACAGAAAAAGGTTATATGTTAATATTACATATTTAGCCCCTCCACTTAAAAAGCCATTTTCAGAACTGTTATGCTAACTCACAGATTATTAGGATAATGATCTCTCAGTGCATATTCCCTGTGGTTAGCTGACAGATTTGTAACAATCGTGTCCATTACAAAGTGACGATTTTAATGGAAGAATTATAGGGCAGGTCAGGAAGTGTAATTAAGCGACACATTTATGGTACAAAAAAAAAAACGCTATACAAGATTATACACAAAGCTTATAGAATATTGACCATATTCACAAAAAGTAATAATTAAATTAAAAATTATAGCTGATAAATCTGTCTTATTTTGCTATTTAACAGAGTTTCTAAAATCATTTGTTCCATAATTTAATTGCTTCATACAATATATAAAAGGTCATATTTAGCATTTCAAACACTTTTTATATAGGAATGCAATGACACGTAATAGACGCCTTTATTTTGCAGCCTTAATTTATATAGTCAATCTCATAGCTCTGAGGACAATGTCACAACTTGATGATCTTAAAAATACAGGTATGTGCATTTGTCAATACTTGTGTTATGATCTATATCAGAGATAGCCACATGTGGCCCTCTGCACTAGTTTTTGTGGCCCCCAGGAAAAAGCAGAGCTAAAAATGTGTGCATAGGAGATTTCTGGTGGTTGAAAACAAAGTAACCACAACTCAAAAAATCCCCCTGGAGTGGACGGGAGCAGACAGAGGTTACCTTGCAACCTTAACAAAATCTGTTCCTGTGCCATTAGACATTTTAGGAAAATATTATTATTTGTGTGTTTAATAGACATATCTTTTATTCAGCTCTTAAGGCTTCTAAAATATTGATCTTTGGCCCCCATGATCCTCAGTCATATAGCCAAGTAGATGAGGGAAAAACAAAAAAAGGAAAGATTAAGCAGGGCAAAGAAGTGCAAAACAAATACTGCCACCACCTAAACAAAAAGAAAGGATGGAGCTCGTGGACTCTCACCATCATGAAAGAAATTAATTTATCAGCTAAGCAAAACATTTTTTTTTCTTTCATCAGATGGTGAGAGTCCACAAGTCATCATGTGTGGGAATCAATACAGTGAAGGTCGGAAGTAACTAATCAGGCACTACAGCCTGCAGAACTTTCCTGTCAAAGGCAGCCTCAGAAGAAGCACAAACATCAAATTGATAAAACTTAAAAAGTGCGTAAAGAAGACAAAGTAGCTGCCTTACAAATCTGATCAATAGAAGTAACAACTGCTCTAGTGGAATGGGAAGTAATGCACTCAGGAAGAGTTTTCCTTGCAACCAAAAAAGCCTTTGCGAATTAAAACTTTAAGCCAAGCTGCTAATGTGACAGCCGTAGCTTTCTGATCTTTCCAAGGCCCAGAAAAAGTAACAAAAAAAAGAAGAAAGTCTTGAAATATTTTGTGGCTTCCTACATAATATTTGAGAACTCTTACAACATCTAAGTTGTTGAGAAGACCCTCCTTAAAATTCTTAGGAGCTGGACAAAAAGAAGGAACCACAAAAATTGGAAAAGGAGGATTGTATGACAAAGCTGAAAGCTCAAATATATGTTTAGCCAAAAAATAGCTATAAAAAATAGAACCTTCCAAGATAAAAGCGGAAGGCTATCACTCTGGGTAGCAACATAAATAGAGGAAAAATGTAATTTAGTTTGAACGACCAAGGGACCATTGAGGCATCTCACAGACTTCCTTGAGCTTCCTGATACCTGTCACAATACTGAGGCTATTTGTGATTGAAATGAGAGGCCATGAGATCTACCTTGGGCAGACCCCAACATCTCACATTTTGGACAAAATCTTCCTGATTCCCCTGGGTGAAGAGATTGGTGACTAAGAAAGTCTGCTTCCCAATTGTTCACACCCGGAATGTGGATAGCAAAAATCCTCCAAAGATGGAGCTCTGCCAAACTGGTGATGCATATCACTTCCCTCATTGCTAAAGAACTGCAAGCTCCTCCCTGATGATTGACATAAGCCATACCCGTGACGTTGTCTGACAGAAATCTCAGAATAGATTTGTGTCCGAGGTTGGGCCAATTCTGGAGAAGCGCAACTACTGCATGGAGTGCCAGAATATTTATTGGTAACATCACCTCCCAAGGAGACCAAACTCTCTGCATTTTCCGAGACCCCCAGACTACACCCCAACCTAACAGGCTGGCATCTGTGGATATTACTACCCACACTAGTCGAAGAAAAGAGGCTCCTTAAACCAAGGACTGGTAAATCTGCCACCGGCACTGTCTTGTTTTGTGATCTAACAAAATCCTTTGAGACATATACTCATGGTCCCTATTAAATTGATGCAACATCAGTAACTGGAGAATCTTCCCCAAGGAGGCATTGATCAAAAGCTTATTCAATACCCCTGGAAAATTATTTACAATAGCCAAGATCCTAAACGGATCTTTCCCAAGCCTCCTGAAAGAGACTCAAGTCAATGATCTGGTATGGGGGCTGCATCTTCATGCAAGCTTAGGAGCTGGGGTAGACTTCTTTGACTGCTTGTTTTTGATCTGGTATGGGGGCCGCATCTTCATGTAATCTTAGGAGCTGAGGTAGTCTTCTTGGACTGCTTGCTTTTGAAATCAGAAGGGTTAGACTTCAAGCAGGATTTGGAGTAACCAGAACTCTGGGCAGAGTGGAAATATTTCTGAGGAGCCTTAGATTGCCAAAAGATACAAAAACATCTTGCAGATCTAAGCTTACCCTTAGATTTCTTATCCTGGGGCAGAAAAGCTACCTTACCCCCAGTGGCGTTAGCAATAATAGCAACCAGTCCAGGCCCTGGAGATTTTCCCTTGAAGGGGAGAGAAAGCAATCTGCACTTAGAAACCATATCAGCAGAACAAGACTTAAGCCACAAAGCACATCTAGCTAAAACATCTAATGCAGCATTTTATTGGACTGATGATCAAAAGCTCTCCGCTCAGCTGAGATTATATAAATCACAGGTTTTCAAACCTGTTCTCCGGCCTCCCTAGCAGGCCACATTTTGAGGATATCTGAACTGGAGCACAGGGGAATTAATCAGCTGATTAGTAAACATGGTTATTTTACCTGCTCTCATCTAAGGTAATCCTGAAAACCTGACCTGTTGGGGAGTCCTGAGGACAGGTTTGAAAACCAGTCATCTAAATTGATCCTCCAGCACTGCGCAATCCCTAGTAAAATTATTCTCCAAAGGACGTTCCCTGCATTTCTGTATGTGAAGGAGAGACAAGCCCTGTGCAATATGGCACAGCATGAAATTACAGTTCTGCTGCATTTTCACTTTGTGTTTTGCATTTTATATTACTTTACACTTCCAATTAAGTTTTATTACATTTAAACTTTGCACTTTCTAGTTTGTATTTAGGATTGTGATTTTACACATTCTTATTATGCTTTCACAATTTCTGTGTAACTTTAACAAATTAGGATTATACTTTGGATATTTATGTGTTTCTTTTACAAATTACATTTCTTCTTTTAAAATAAAACTGAAAAACTGTCAGCTTTAGTTTACCAAAGAGCTTCATTACTTTCTAAGATTTTCTTTTTTTTTATATATATCTTTATGTTAACAACTTCAGGTACATTTAAATATATACTTGACGTATATTTCTGCGGCAAGAAGCATCCAAATAAACATCATACATCATAAAATTTTGTGTACATTTCTTCCTAAAAATAATATGAGATTTCAAGGACCAAAGGTATCATATCTATATAGCAAAATACTGATAATATTAATTTGTAAAGGTCCTCATCTAACAGATACATGAACATTATTACCGAATGACCTGTGATAACCTATAAGGAAGAAAACAACAAAAGACAAAAGAAATTCATCCTTGTACCCTAGTTGTGGTTTTCCTTTTTTTCTTTTTTTTCCCTTTCTGCGGCACGAAAACACATAACAACACTAAAAAACAACAAAAAACACTATCTCCTCCTCTCCCCCTCCCACAAAGTCTACGGTTCCTGGTTGAGGGAAAACTAATACCACCCAGCTAGAAAAATATTCCACAAAATTAATCGTTCAAAATATTCAATTTTATGATAATGACGTGTCAACAAAAATTGCATTGACAGTGGATAAGACAGGATAAAATCTTGATTTATTTTGTTATATATAGGTAATATAGTAAATTGTTCAACAAGTATTTGATGGTACATGGAGTGTGAAAAGCTCACTATTGATGGTGCTGCCTTATTTTTCCAATTCTTCAGTATCAAGCTGCGACCCAAAATAATTGCAGTATTTATTAAATTGGCATTTCCTCTATTGGAATTTGTTGTTAAAAGAAAAAAGATATCTCTAGATTTCAATCTCAACCTATTTTCTAACTTTTTATTGAGCCAATATTCTACTTTGCTCCAGAACTGCATAATTTTAGGGCAGGACCAGAAACAATGTACTAAATCCGCAGCGGAGTTGTTACATTTAGGGCATTTACTCGCTGTATTTAGATTCCATTTGATCATTTTCAAAGGTGTGATATATACTTTGTTAAGTAGTTTTATATGAGACTCTTTCCAAGCTGTAGAGAATGATAGGAGCACTCTGGATCCATTTATAACTTGTTTTTATTGTACCTATAGTGACATCACTATAATGAGTTTGCCAATCCATATCTCTAGGAGTTTGTTAAGAGATAATTGGCCCTGTTTTGCCAACATGATTTTATACAATAAGGCTATATTATGATTCCCTGTCTTATAGGTAGCCTTACATGTATTGATTTTCTCCCAACTGGCCGCTTCCACGCTTGACTTTTTGATTCCTCCTATAAAATGTCTAATCTGTAGATAGGCAAAAAAAATCTTATTAAATAGATTAAATTCTCTGTAGATACTTTCAAAAGATCTCAATTGACATACGTTATCTAAACATTGATAAACATAGGACAATATTTTTTGAGCCTAGATTTTAAATACTTCTGAAGATAAGCCAGGTACAAATTTTGTATTACCTATTATAGGGAGAAAGGAAGATAGTTCAAAATTCACATTTAATGCTATGTTAAGTTTTTGCCAGGCATCAACAAAATTTTGTATTATGTTTATGCTTTTTATATGATTTGTAAGTTGCGAAGTTGGACAATGTAATATAGCTTTCGACAGAAATGGGGAAGTCATTCCCTCTTCCAATAATAAAGACGTGAGATAGATTCAGTTATCCAGTCAACAGCAAAGCGCGCTAATGTTACAATATTATATTTTTTAATATCTGGGAGGGCCAATCCCCCATCTTCGGGACTAAATGTTAATTTCATTACAGACAGCATATGCCTCTTCTTACCCCATAAGAATAAAGCACAGTCTTTATTGAAGTATTTAATATCTTGATTGAGTATAAATAGAGGAACATTTTGCATAATAAACATTAGTTGGGGAAAAAAAATAGTTTTAATGATCATAACCTTAGCTGAAAGAGATATAGGAAAAACTTTCTATCTCTGTAGTTTCAAAGTTGCTATTCTGAAAAAGGGTATATAATTCAATCTATACCATTGATTTGGATCCACATGTAAATATATTCCTAAATATTTAATGCAGGCAGTCTCTTTAAAAAGGTGTTCTTTAATGCTATTGATACTTTTATGTATCCATAAGATTTCAGACTTACTGGTATTAATTTTATATCCAGAAAAATAACTGAATGTATTCAGAATATTCACAGCCTTGGGTATATTCTTTTTGGTATTTTTTAGCAATAAAAGCAAATCATCTGCATATAATGAAAGAACTATTTTTTGTTTTCCTAAACTGATACCCTGTAGTTCTTCTCGTAGGAGAATAGAAAGGGGTTCTATAGCAATGTTGAAAAGTAGCGGGGAGAGTGGACATCCCTATTTCCCCTATTTAACATGAAATTGGCTGTATGACTACCATTTATCATTATGGAAGATATTGGGTGATCATATATAATACTGACAAATTGAGTGAAATGACCTGAAAATCCAAACTTTTCTAAAGATTTATATAGATGGTCCTATATTATTGAATCAAACGCTTTCTTTGCGTCGATCAAAATTAATGCAAAGTCCTGTCTAATCTGTGTTTTATTATATAATTTATTCCAGAAGTATTCAAGCACTAATGTGACTTTGCGCATATTTCTAATAGAAGATCTTCCAAACATAAAACCAGATTGATCTGCATGAATAATATTATCAAGACATGATTTAAATCTATTGGCAATAATATACGTTAGTAACTTGTAATCTGTATTGAGCAGAGAGATGGGTCTATATTTTTTATCTTTTTTCAGAATTAATGATATAATGGATGCCGAGAAATATTTAGACATTTTTTGTGCATTGATGTAATATTTATTGAAAAGTTTAGTTAAGGTATCCACAATATTTTATAGATTTCTGC
>CAJPDP010394431.1:0-14701 GCA_905336975.1 Bombina variegata variegata
AACATTTGCATACGACTGTATATACATACATATACATCTTTGGCCATGTATATGTATGTATCTCTATGTTAAAGCCCTTAGCAGTCCTTGTTTTTCTAACACCTGAGACCTCATATCTTTGAGCCCTTATAAGATTTTAATGCAATTTATTTCAATAATTATTATTAGAAGTAAATTGATTTGTTTAAAATTGCATGCTCTGGGGCCGATTTATCAAGGGCCGAATGGCCCCTGATGCCCCTGTTTCCGCACGAGCCTTCAGCTGCTCCTTAACTCGTACGCTGCCTCTGAGTCTGCAGACATCAATCCGCCCGATCGTATACAATCAGGTTGATTGACACCCCCTGCTAGCTGCCAATTGCCCGCAAATAAGCAGGGGGCTGCATTGCACAAGCAGTTCAACAGAACTGCTTGTGCAATGTTAAATGCCGACAGAGTATGCTGTTGGCATTCAGCAATGTCTGTCGGACATGATCTGCTGAGCGGACCATGTCGGACAGACACTTGGTAAATCAGCCCCTCTATCTGAATCATAAAACTTTAATTTTGACTTTAGTGTCCCTTTAACAACATCCAGCGATTGATCAAGATCTCATTAATTTTTTTTTTTTATATCTTTCTCTTTATTTCAAGTTTTTAAACAAACAAATTACAGTTTATGCATGTGATACGTAATATAAACATAGCCAAAATTCAAACAGAATTGTACAATAGGCACCGCTTGGCTGTGATGATTCAGTCCAGATGAGGTTGGTCCACTTATTGTGAAATTGAAGAGGAAATAAAGTCTTATTTGCCGTGCAAACAGTGGCTAAATGATTTTAAGCATAAACAAGGAACAAACAAACAACAATAAAACAAAGCAGCCAGGAATTTTTATAGAACAATAATCTCATGTTGAACAATGAATTTAAAAATAAAAAGGAGTATTCGAAATGGTTCCATATATCAGAGAACTTTTATATTCTAGTTATAGTGAAGTGTCTAATGTGGTTTAGCAGAGATAAATTGTTCCCATAGGAACATCATATCGTGAAAGAAATCCAACTGACCTATCTTGAAATAGTGAAGTCTCTCTAAAATTAATGTGTTTTTCACTAGTTCAATCCATTGAGAGATGGTAGGGATCTGCGGCCTTTTCCAAAATGTAGGAATAAGTCGTTTGGCGGCATTTATTAAAATTTGATAGAGATGTCTTCTAATTTTGCAAGGGATCTCAAATAAAGCATTAAACAGGATCTTATCTGGGGAGAGATCTAGATGGATATCTATTATATTACATGCTAGTGAATGGATTTGAGACCAGAAGGATTTTATCGCGTCGCATTCCCACCAAATGTGGTACATGGTGCCTACCTGGCCACAGCCCCTCCAGCATCTGTCGCTTGTGTTTTGGAACATATGTTTTAGCTTGCTGGGGGTTAAGTACCATCTGGTGATAATCTTTAAGTTAGTCTCTAGACCTGCTGCAGAATGAGCCGACTTGGCTGTAGCCCTGAACCATGAAAACCATTGCTTAGTGGAGATGTGCATATTAAGTTATTTTTCCTATTTAAGGGTGTAGTTTGGTTTTATAGGGTAATGTGACTTGAGAAGGCTTTGGTACATTAAAGAAATTGTTTTTTTCGGGGGATTTTGTGAAGTGCAAAGGGATTCAAAAATTGTAAGCGGTCTTAGCATATCTTTATGTGATTTGTGAGACACAAGAAAATGTCTTACTTGGTTATAGCACAGCCATGAGTTGAATTGGGTTAAATCCCTTTCCAGCAATACATTCCTAGAGGATATCTGACCCTGCGTCGATAATAGGTATATAGGTAAGTGTCTTGTTAAAGAGGCTGGAATAGAAATGTTGACTAATAGTTTCAGTGTACCTACCGGGAATTCCCTATTTGGATGTAGGATTGTTAGTGGTGAGTAATATGAAGTAATGAGGTGAAATTTGCTTCTTATTAGTGTCCAATCTGACCATACTTCTTTAAGGATCGGGTAAACAGCCAAGCTATCCATAGGGTTTTTTTTGGGGTGCCCAGCAGATTCCACCTAAGTGTGTGACTCCTAATAATTGATTCTCCAACTGTACGCACCTCCTGTAAGAATTCTCTCCCTGTCTACACCAATCGATTACCCTATTTAGTGATATCGCCAATTTATAGAGAGAAATATTAGGGACCCCCAAACCTCCCTCATCTCTTTGGGTATACATGGTGCTTTTCACTATTCTAGGGGGCCTGCGATGCCAAATATATGTATCCATAATGGCTTGTAGTTTCCGAATATATACATTAGTACCAGGAAGTGGGAGAGCTTGCAAAACATAAAGGGCCTTTGGCAGAAGGGTCATTTTTGTCGCTGCTATTCTACCCAGCCAGGAAATATTCTTTGGAAGCCAGGAGGAAGACAAGTATGCAAACTCTTCAAGAAGCCTTCCATAATTCAATTTGCGTAAGTCATCTAGTTTTGATGTGAGATAAATCCCCAAATACTTAAAGGCATGGTTTTGAATTTTAAAAGGGTGTTGTTGACTAATTATTGAGAGATCTTTGGCCAGGAGAATTTCTGATTTGTTATAGTAAATTAAAAAATTAAAGACATCACCAAATGTTTTTAACTCATGTTGGACAGCTATTAGGGATTGCATTGGGGAAGAAAGGGTCATTAGAATGTCATCGGCAAACATAGCTAATTTATAAGTTTCTCCTTTTATTGTGACACCGTGTATTTCAGGGTTGTTACATATTTTTTCTGCTAAGGGTTCTAAGGATAGTACAAACAGTAAAGGGGATAAGGGACAGCCTAAGGGACAGCCTTGTCGGGTCCCATTCCGAATTTTGAAAGGTTCAGATAATGCCCCGTTGACTCTAACTTGGGCTGAGGGATTGGAATAAAGAGCCAATATTCTATTTATAAATGTGTTGGGAAAGCCGAAATTTTGAAGAGTGGACTGGAGAAAGGTCCAGTCCAATCTATCAAAAGCCTTCTCGGCATCAGTTGATAGAAGTGCAGATGGGATATTTAAATTTTTGACATATTCCATAAGGTATAATACTTTACATGTGTTGTCCCTAGCTTCCCGATATGGGACAAACCCTACTTGATCATAATGAATTAAATTTGGTAGGAGATTATTAATTCTATTTGCCAATATCTTAGCGTATAGCTTCAGGTCCACATTCAATAAAGAGATGGGCCTAAAGTTTGTTGGGGAGGTTGGAGGTTTACCCAGCTTAGGGAGTACCGAAACATGTGCCTGCATCATGGTGTCTGGAAATTTGTTAGAGTCTGAGATATAATTAAAGAGACTAAGAAGGTGAGGGATAAGTTGGGCTTTAAAGGATTTGTAATATCTGTTTGAAAAGCCATCTGGGCCTGGTGCCTTCTCCGGTTTCAAGTCCTTTATAGCGTCTGAAATCTCTGTACTTGTAATTGGGGAGTCTAGAGTTACCTTATCTCAGGTAGTTTAATATTACTAAGATAATTGTCACATAGTACCTTGTGTGATGCTGAGGATCTATTTGGAAACAAGTTATATAGCTTGTGGTAAAACAATTTAAAAACTTTGCCTATGGTTTTTGTGTCTTCAACTGCCTTACCTTGCTGTGAGATAAGAGAATGAATGTATGAATGTAATGATTGTTTTTTCAATGCTCTAGCCAGGAGTTTTCCCGACCTATTCCCCTCCCCATAATATTTTTGTTTTAGAAACATTTGTTGTCTTTGGGATTCTATTTGTAGATATTGAGTGAGATTATTTCCCTTATCATTTAAAGAAGCAAGAAGGGTTTGGTCTTTCGGGTTTAGTTTTAGAAGGTAATCTGCTTCTGTAACCTCCTGTGCTAACCTGGAGTATGCTTTTAAAGATTGTTTTTTCTTAAAAGCTTTAATCTTAATGAAATCACCCCTTATAAAGGCCTTATGGGCTTCCCAGACCATAGCAATGTTAGATTCAGGGATGTTATTAAGGGAGAAATATAGATCTAACTGTTTATTCAGTTTCTCCAAAATCAACGGGTCAGATAACAAGGAATCATCTAACCTCCATGTGAAGGGTTTAACCGGGATAGAGGGCCATTCCAAAATGCATTCCACTAAAGAATGGTCTGACCATGAGGTATGTTTTATGTGGGTTTCTTTAATTAGCGAGAGTGCAATATGATCTACCAGTATGTAGTCGATCCTAGAGTAACTTTTTTGCGGGTTTGAAAAGAATGTATAATCCCTCACTTGCGGGAGGATATACCTCCACGCATCATGGAGAGTCAAGGATTTAATATCCTTCCAGATGGAATGTAAACATTTTCAGTTAATCCTGGTATTAGGGTTTGAGCAATCTATTTCGGGGTCTAATGAGATATTTAAATCTCCCGTGACAATAAGCGGGCCTTTCTGGAGATCAGAAATTTTAGTGGAGATATGGGAAATAAATTTATCCTGACCAGTGTTAGGAGCATAGAGGTTTACTATGGTGACCGGTTTGCCAAATAACAGACCTGTAATACCTAGATACCTGCCCTATCTATCCTTATCTACCCGTTGGAGTTTAAATGAAATGGATTTATGTAGTAATATACTTACTCCATTTGTTTTTTTAGTGAAGCATGTGCTATGGTAGTGCTGGGGGTAATGTGGGGAAAAGTATTTGGGGATTGTGTTACCTTTGAAATGGGTTTCCTGTAGTAGTAATATATGCCCTCCTCTCTTACATAAGTCCCGTATAGCTAAGGCTCTCTTACTTGGGCAATTGAACCCCTTCACATTTTGTGTAATTATTTGAATATTTTGCGCTTTTAAAGATAGCTTAACCATATTATCTTACTAAGTGTACAGCTGAAAAACATAGAACCATTTTTGGTACAATAACACTTCCAACATTTGTCAAGCTTATCTGGACAAGCAATATAAACACATTTGAATAACTGTAATACAAAAGTATTAAAAAAAAAACTGAAAATACACAACAGGTGTAATTAGGATAGAAGAGGATAAAAATCCTCTACGGTAGGAGATATAATCCCCCATTGGGCATATACACGCTTGTTAAAGGTATGCAACACCACTAAAGTCAAGGTATATGTATAGGAAGAATAGACCTTATATCATATGTTGAGTATCTAGGAGAGTTTGCAGCACCTGAACATATACATTCTAGCATAACTAAAACACATACTATATCCTTATTAGAGCATATTCCAAGACAATTCAAGGGACATATAAACCGAATATAGTAAGATAGCATTGTCATATTATAGGGTAAAAGAACACGGCACATAAAATATACGAGAACATATTACCATGCCCCCACCCACCAAAAACATTGCCCTCTATAACAAGCCCCCGTTCATAAGACAACCAGTTTGCTATCAGTTCTTATAGAGTCCTAAATCAGAGCTCCTAGAGGAACCATACCATCATATAATAGTTACTGTCCCAAGGCTGTCAGCCCAACGAGTCAAATGTCATAGATCCAGGCTTGGTGTTGCGAGATTTTCTTGAGGTTACCTCCTGCCACTTCTCTCTTTGCGGAAGCTGTGGTAAGTGCAAAGTGTCTGTAGCCGAGGGACGGCTGTTGCTATCCCGTGGAGGCAGTGGATGCATTTCCAATTCCTTACAAATCTGATCGATGTCATCCTGTGAATGGCACAACAGTCTCCTGCCCTTCCATGAGATTTGCAGGTGGAATGGGTGACCCCATTGATATGGGATGTTGAGTTGTCTCAATTTGGACGTTAGTGGCCTGAGTTCTCTTCTTTTTAGTAAAGTCCTGTGTGTCAGGTCTTCGAATACTTGTATGGGGGTTGATCTGAACATTATTGGATGCTTTAGCCTTGCCTTTTTCATTATCTCTTCTTTGATGGGGTAGCTAGAGATTTTGACAATAACGTCTCTCGGAGGTTGATCCCCCAATGGTTTACCTCTCAGTGCTCTGTGGAAAAGGTCTAGAGCTATTGTGGCATCATCACTCGTATCCAGTAGGGATGTGAAAAGTCCTTGAATGTAATTCTCAAGATCTGCTGGAGCTACAGTTTCAGGAATACCCCGAATCCTGATGTTGCCTCGACGGCTCCTATTTTCCAGATCATCGATTTTATTTTCCATTTGAGCCATGGCAGTATCCTGTTGGACTATTTTAGCTCTGAGAAAGGTGAGGTTAGAGTTAGTAAGATCAGATTGGCCTTCTAGTTTCTCCACCCTCTGACCAATTTCTGTGATTTCCTTTTTGATTTCTGCAATTTCTTCTCTAATACACTGCTTGACTTGGCAAACCAGAGAGGAAAAGTCTTTCTTAGATGGCAGCGAGTCCAACAAAACTTTAGGAATAGTGACAGCACAGTTTAAATTTTCCGGTTCAGACTCTGACGAAGATGAGGGAGTTCTAGGGTGTATATCAGGAGGCTTAGATAAAGCAGGACTCGAGGTTTCCATAGACTTAAAGAAATTATTCACAGAGGGAGTCTACCCCTGCTTTTTGTTAGTTTTCTCAGATTTATTCCCTTTCTTAGGCAACATAATTGCACCACAGGGATGCTATAATATAATAAACAGTCCCCACAGCGTTTAGCTCTCCAGGTAGTTGGTAATTAGGGCAACTATGTTTGTCAGAAAAAGTAAAAACAGCAGCTATGTGAAAAAGCTGAAAATATTGGTTGCAAATCACCTCCAAATTTATAATAGCAAGTCTATATAATTTCCTTTAACATTGTCAATACCACTAAATATGTAGAAACAGCATGGCACAGTATGGCAAAGTTCAAGTTGTGTAAATGAAAGTTAACAAGCAAGCCGTGTCGACCTGTATATCCTGCAAGGGACTGGGTGCAGGGTAAAAGCGCAGTATAAGCAGATATGGCATCTGACCTAGATACTGTAAATAATCTGTTTAGGCCCACTCGTGTGACCCCACAGGATCTTTGCATCGGTTGCGTGATATAGTGGAGTGCAGGCTGTTTACCTCAGCCTGGGGGTACGTGAGAGTCAAATTATGGCGCCATTAACGTTTGTGTGTTACGCACCTTAAAAGTTCCTATTCAGATGTCGCCAGCGATCTCATTAATTTTTACAAAAGATTATGTGATTCTCACCCTACTATCAAACTCTCCCTTCACCACACATTCATTTTCTTGGGACCCCCATTTCTTATAATATATAATCTTTATTGAATACTCATTATTCAAAACATAAATATACCCAAAGACCCTAATTTATTTGATAAAAAACACAAACATACACACACATTTCCAGCAGGGAGGTGTCAATCAACCCGATCGTACTCCGCTGCTCCATAACTTGTGTTTCTGGCGAGTCTGAAGACTCGCCAGAAACACGGGCCCTCAAGCTCCATCCAGAGCTTGATAAATGGGCCTCAAGGGGTTAAAGTGAATCCTCTGCTAACTTCACTCTTCCCAACAAAGTTTAGTTTCTATATGAGACATCACATAATTTGCCCCTTTTTATACATATTTTACTTAGGGCACCCTCTTGAGTGTCGGAGTGGTTTTTCAAATCTGATCGGGCAAAGATTTGATCATTGAGCCCTAAACTAAACCCAATGCATGAGAAGTAAATAATTATATTACTTTTTAACAGAAATCAGTTATGTAAATGTTTTTAAAGTTACAAAATTAAACCAGGGCAAACCAGCATGTTTCTGAAGAAGTCATACTGAAGTATCCAGTGTTTATTGGTTAATAGGGACTGTGCAACTAGCTGTATTGGTTGACAAGCATACACCTCTTCATTCCTGACTTCTGAATATAGGTTTATTCATCACAGGATCATCCATTTTAAAAAAAATAAATAAAAAAAAAATACAGCAACAAATAATTACTAAGTAACAATTTTTAGGTGGAGCAAAAAACAAATCCTATAGCCTATATGTTTTAAATGTTTTATCTTAATATCTTAAGATAAACAGGCAAACAAAAAACAATAAAATAAATCTAATCATTCTTCACAATATTTAAAATATCTGAGCAGTCAACAATGAGTCAATAAAGTGATGTCATGGAAACCCATAATATATTATATCATCTTTTATTTAAAGTGATACTAAACTCAAACATTTTCTTTAAAAAAGATAGAGCATGTTATTTTAAGCAACTTTCTAATTTACTCCTATTATAATTTTTTTTTCGTTCTCTTGCTATCTTTATTTAAAAAAGCAGGAATCTAAATATTGCCCCTTTTTATACATATTTTACTTAGGGCACCCTCTTAAGTGTCGGAGTGGTTTTTCACATCTGATCGGGCAAAGATTTTAACCCAATTTTTTTCTTTCATGATTTGGATAGAGCATGTCATTTTAAGCAACTTTCTAATTTACTCCTATTATCATATTATCTTCATTCTCTTGGTATCTTTATTTGAAAAGCAAAAATGTAAGTTTAAATGCCGGCCCATTTTTGGTGAACAACCTGGGTTGTTCTTGCTAATGGTGGATAAATTCACCTACCAATAAACAAGTGCTGTCCAGGGTACTGCACCAAAAATTGTCTGGCTCCTTGGCTTAGATGCCTTCTTTTTCAAATAAAGATAGCAAGAGAATGAAGAAAAAATGATAATTGGAGTAAATTAGAAAGTTGCTTAAAATTGCATACTCTTTCTGAATCACAAAAGAAACCATTTGGGTTCAGTGTCCCTTTAAGAGTGGCCCATTTTATGTTCAGCACCCTGGATAATGCTTGCTGATTGGTGAATACATATAAGCCACCAATAAGATAGCATAACCTAGGTTCTGAACCAAAAATAAGCCAGCTCCTAAACTTTACATTGCTGCTTTTTAAAAAACGATAGCAGGAGGACAAAGAAAAATTGATAATAGGAGTAAATTAGAAAGTTGCTAAAAATTGCATGCTCTATCTGAATCACGAAAGAAAAAAAAAATGGGTTTAGTGTCCCTTTAACTGAAAAAGAAAAAAAGTTTTGTCTATTTTTTTAGGGGCAAAAGGGTAATCTCTATCACCCAGACCCACCACCACCGGCTGCACACGTGACATGAGAGGGCCCCCACCAACCCCCTCCTCCCCAGTACAAAATCCAAAGAAGAAAAAAAAATATATTGTAATTTAATAATAAAAAAATAAATAAACTGCTGGCTGCTGCAGTATTTGATCATGCATGGGGTGGGTCCCCCTTAAGATGCGGGGCCCTCGGACAAGGGCCGATTTGCCCGACTTGTCAGTCCGCCCCAAAACAAAGTAAGGGGTCCATTTATTAATGTGCAGATGGACATGATCCGATATAGCATACGCTGTCGGCATTTATCATTGCACCAGCAGTTCTTGTGAACTGCTGGTGCAATGCCGCCCCCTGCAGATTCACGGCCGCTAGCAGGAGGCGTCAAACAGACCGCTGCTTCTTAACTTCCGCTTCAGCCGGAACTGAAGCGGAGTGGGTCAGAGACAGCATCTGCTGCTTCATAAATAGACCCTATGTGCCTTGTATATTACATTTGGCAAAAGATATCAACAGACCTTTTAAAAACATTTCTGACCTTGAAACATGCAGATATTTTTTTCACTCGAGGCGATTCCAATATCATACAGCAATATTAAAAACTTGATGTGTTAAATGTCAAATGTAACATTTTATACACAATTCATAAAGAAAAAGAAAAAACCTGTGCAGAGTGAATTATGTTGTGCTCCTTAGAGTATTACAAGTTCTCTATCAGTAGGGAGTCCTTAAAAGTCTAGTAGTTTGTTATCTGTCTACAAATTGCCAGGAGTCACTAAAATTGAGAATTTAATCAAACCCATTTACTCTTATGTAAGGATCTGAGATCTGCAATAGAATTTAAATTGGTTTCTAATCTTATCTATAAAAAACCTAAAGGGTTGTTCATAAGTCATGATTTCTGCCAAGCAATTCCATTTCATAGTGGTTCTATTTTGTTAAGTTGGAAACAACTTTAGTAATTGTCTGAACATTGACCCTAAACTTTTAGAGCAATAAACATGTTAGTCACAGCTACATTATCCTGTAGAAAATGTAATTTAAAATTACTGATATGAAAAATACTAAAAAATAAAAATAGTAACCTCCCAAAAGAACAATTTTAAATTGTAATACAAAATATTTAATAATATGTTAGTAAAACAACTTTGCAATATAGAGAAAGGGAGAGCACTATAAAGTGAAGACTGTATAGGTACAAAAGAATGGTGGGTGTGGTTTGATTTGATCTTTGGAGATTGGTCCTAGAAGCTGTGAGTGGTGTTTGTGTGTGCGTGTGTGCATGTAGTGTGTGTGTGTGTGTGCGTGCATGTTTGTATGTGCGTCTGTGCATCTATTTGTGGGTATGTATTTGTCTATGTGTGTGTGCGGGTGTGTGTATATATGTGTGTGCATTCGTAAGTGTGTGTCTGTGTATATGTGACTGTATGTATATATGTATGTATGTGTGTGTGTATGTATATATATATATAGGTTTCTATGTATGTTTGTGTGTGTGCAGGTGTGTATATGTATGTGTGTGTGTGTGTATGTATATATATAGGTTTCTATGTATGTCTGTGTGTGTGCGGGTGTGTATATGTATGTGTGTGTATTTGTGTGCGTGTAAGTGTGTGTGTTTTTGTGTATGTCTGTGTGTGTGCGGGTGTGTGTATATATGTGTGTGTGTGTATTTGTGTGTCTGTATATATATATATATATATATATATATATATATATATATATGAATATCTATTTAGAAATACATAGAAGATACTCTACAATGTGCAGAACATTGGAATGTAAAATATGCTTTTACATGTTTTAATCTACTTAATGGCATAGGGCTCCAATGCATTTTGAATAATGTGTATTAGATAGTGTTATTATGAGTGTAACTATACTTTTTAATGTATTTTTTATGTGTTTTGTGCAATTTTCATATTTTGCAAAACAGTTAACCAGAGCTCTAAAGTTGCGTAATTATTCTAGCTTAAATTGTGTTTGCACTTAATCGATCGCATATACTTTTAACTCTTAATACGAGTGGTAAGCCTGACGAGCGAAAACCCACACAATAAACCTCTTATCGCTGCTTCACTCATAATCCAGCCAAAAATGTTTCTTTCATGATTAAGAACATACAATTTAAAAGAACTTTCAATTTACTTATATTATCAGTTTTTCTTTGTTTTCTTGCTATCCTTTGTATAAAAGCAGGAAGTTAAGTTCGGGAGTGTGCACGTATCTACAGTACTATGTGGCAGAGGTTTTGCAACAATGTTATACACAGCAAGAGCACTAGATGGCAGCACTATTTCCTGTCATGTAGTGTTGAAGACATGCACAATACTTATCTAGATATCTCCTCAGCAAATAATAACAAGAGAACAAATAATAGATAATAGATGTAAATTGGAAACTTTTTTAAAATGATACTACCTATCATGAAAGAAAAACTTTGTGTTTCAGGTTCAATTAAACTAAAGAGGAGAATAACATGTCTATGTCAGCACATGCCAGATGTACACTCCCTTGCAAGTCCTGGGACTAGTATCCTGATTGGCTGTGTATAGTCCCTTTACAATGGGATGTGGCTACTGGGCAAATTTTGAGGTAAAATATCTTCCTTTTTTACACACAAAGGTTTAGGTGATATTTTCTTGTCAGCTTTTTACAGTTATGTTGCATCACTTTCAAGTGCTTCAGCATTTGGGTATCATTGGTATCATGTCCCATTTTTTACGCTTGTACATAATGTAGCAAAATATACTATTAGAAGAAAAAGAGCAGTCACTACAAAAGGTACAATAAAATAAAATATTCAAATTTATTAACATCCATTTAAAAAGTGCACATACATGAAGGATGACATACAGGGCAGTGTGTCTGACGCGTTTCATGCCCTCTAATGGCGCTTACTCATAGATAGGTTCTCTATAAGTAAGCGCCACTAGAGGGTGCGAAACGCGTCAGATGCACTGCCCTGTATGTTATCCTTCATATCTGGGAACTTTTTAAATGGATGTTAATACATTTGAATATTTTATTTTATTGTACCTTTTGTAGTCCCTGCTCTTTTTCTTCTATTTCGGATATTTGCGGCGAGATCCATGGACAGTATTTTTGCTTCAAAATATACTATTTTTTGTTCTATGATTAGTCATTTTCTGGAATGTCAAGTGTACATAAAAATATGAATACATTTCAACATTCAGAATTCAATCACACGTTCATTTTTCTCATATTGCTTTTAACTGACAAACTTAAAATTATCTTTTAATTAGTTTTATATATTTTGAAACAAATTTGAAGAAACTTTGCTTTTTTTCCCAACACTGTTTAAATCCAATCAAATATGGCTTATTGTGTAATTTTAGTTAAGCTGTTATTTCATTTTAAAACTTCCCAAAATGTTCAAAATGAGTAACATAGTATACACGCTTCACTAAATTATGTTGCTCTTTGTCAGTTGTTAAAAAGCGTATTAATAATAAGAAAAAAATAGAATTGAACAAAAAGAAGGATTTATGTAAAATAATCTCTGGCAGCCTCACAGAACTTCAAAGCCATTTTATCCAAGCTGACTTTGTTTAGAATATTTTATAGATATGAAATACCCGAGCTTTATTTAACTCCTTTGCCTAGAGCCATAAATGACCTTCAAATGAAATGCTGTTGCAAGTTAAAGCAATGAAGTTCAAAGTTAAAGATAATTCACAATTCATAAAAATCATGATACAAAATACTGCTCACAATTTTTCTAACCTTTTGCATAAATAAAAACAAAAAAAGAGTTGTCTGATTGGAGTTTCAATAAAGAAAAATAGATTATTACAGAGGCTACATAACAATATCTACCTGACTCAACTTTTTAGCAACGTATTAAAATAGTTTGCTAGAAATGAAATACATATAACTTTGTGAAGGTATTTTCTACAAAAATATATTATTTTTAGATTATCCCCAAATATATAAATGTCTTCTATATACTGTAATTCAGGATTCATTGTGCCCAAGGCTAAAATGAAGTGTAACTTTGGTGCAGATTAAATAGTTTTTCAGTGTTTTCATCTCCATATTATCTACTGGGGAAAGAAACTAATTTATTTTGAGGTATACAATAGTGCATTTGTAGACAAGTAGTCCTAATCTTCTACTCCAAATATTTTACTTGGAATTGTATATTCTCCAAAATACAAAAATATTGAAAAATGGTTAAAGAGACAGTGTACTGTAAAACTGTATTCCTCTTAATAGGTTTCCAATGGCGTATTATACCAGCTGAAGAGTATAAAATGAATAGGAGATTGTTTCTTTAGGTTTATTTTTGAATATGAACTAGCTGGTTATGCTTTTTGAAACCACAATCCATTAAATGGGTTTAGCATGCAGGGATATCAATTCTCATTGCAATATCACTCTATATATACTCACACATGAAGCCTTTTTATGTTATTTCTGTTTGTATAGTTAGAGACAACAACTTAAAATAAACATTTGAGGACTTATCTCTATGCCCCCCCCCCCCCCCCCAACTGGTAGTGTAATTAATTATCCTGCTTATGTTTACACAGCGTTTCCATAGCAAATACTTAAGTGTTTAATAAATGTTCAGTATAGGGGGGGGATAAAACAGTCAAAAACAGCTATTTAAAGTAACAAAATAAAGCTAAATAAGTAATTTGTAATCAATTTAACATACTCCAGTAGACAAAATAGATAATTGGAAAAAATACTAAGGGCTAGCTTACAAATGGAGTGCTAAATTATTGCTCTCCTGCAAATGGACAAATTTGCCCATTTGCGGGAGTACAATGATTAATTCCATTACTAGTGGCTGGTTAATGCTACCACAAGCTCACGGTAGCAATTAGCGCTTTTAAAATTAACCAGAGATCTGCCCCAAATACCCCCAAAATACTGTCTAGTGTAGTCTATTAAAAAATAAAGAGGGCAGTCTCTTGAGCACAATGCCTCCTAGAAATACAAGCGCCAACTCGCATTCACATCTCGACTAACTTGTAATACCAGTGTACATTATCGTGCTCTGGTATTTCATGAAAGTGATATATAGCGCTCCACTTGTAATCTAGCCCTCAAGAGTTCAACATTTTACAGTTCACTGTCCCTTTAAGTGAATTGGTGGAGGGGCTGGGGGAAAAAGCACAGAGAAAAAAAGAGGTGCCTGATAAAATTTGTTTAAATAAAATACCAAGGAGTGATGGTAACCTTAAATGTCTGCTTGCAAATGCAAGAGGCTTGAGTAACAAAATGGGGGGGGCTAGAGTTTTTAACATATGAGGAACAGAATAACATAATTGGTATTACAAAAACCTGGTGGGATGACACATATGATTGGACAGTTAATTCAAAGTATGAATTAAATATCATAATACTGTGGTGATAATATAGATGCCTTTTGGATAGACATTTAAGAACAGATTACAAGCGGTGTGCTAATGATAGCGCAGGACGGGATAAGCAATAGTGTGCAACTTGATATTACAAGTTCATGATAAATCCCATTAACCAGAGAAGGGTTATCAATGAATATCTTGACTGCGCTAAAAAAAACACTCATATTACAAATTAGGTTGCACTTGAGCGCAAGCTGAAACTGAGCTAGATTTTTTAGCACATCTTGAGACCTGAAGTAAAGTGTAGGGGTTAAAAAAATAATATTCACAAAACACATAAAAAATATTAAATTAAAGTATTACACCCATATACACAAAAATATTGTTTTTTTTTTTTTTTTTCCAAAAGT
>CAJPDP010394508.1:0-10559 GCA_905336975.1 Bombina variegata variegata
TGCATCACTTTCAAGTGTTTAAACATTTAGGTATTATGGCCCTTTAAAGGGGCCTTTTGTAGGGCATTGCCCTAAAGTTATATATATATATATATATATATATATATATAGGTATATATATAGGTATATATATACAGTATATATATATATATATATAAACAAAAACAAGGATTCTTTCATCTTACGTGTATATTTTCACAAAGACAAGTTATGTACACAGCCTTATAAAAAGTAACAGAAGTTTATTGGATATGCCTTAAAACATTTGTAACTCACATGAAGTCGAGCAGAGACAATACGAGATACGTCATCTGACGCATTTCACGCCCACAGGCGCTTTCTCAAAGATATCCTGGGAGTGTCCACATACAGGTATAAATGACTAAACAATGGACACACCTCCCCAGGATTCTGACGTATTAGAGGAGTCTCCGTGACCATCCGCGCAAGTTCTAAAACGCCCTTTCTCATTCACCTCAGCAGACAGTTATTTCTGCAACGTAGTTAACTCTTTGAGGGCGGATTATTTAGAGAAATTTCGGCCATGTTCACAGAGAGATACATACACAAAGAGAACAGTATATACAACAGACTAAATACATAATAAAAAAAGAGAAAACATTTAGTACAATGTTGTGGCTCTAGTTTGAAAAAGCAACAAAAGTTACAATTATAAGTGTATAGACACTTGTTACTAGTTATTTAGAATGTTGCTTAAAAGCCACAGCATATTGTAAAAACATATATATCATTGAAAACACGATATATATACATTCAAAAAAGCGGTAGCAAGTATTGGATATCATGTTATTATTCCATATACATTTCCAAGTGTCCATATTGATAAATGAGAGCAAAATACTTTTCACTAAAGGCGTGATATTTTTTATAAAACATGAAGACTCAATACCTATTTACTTCAAAAACATATGTATATATACAGATACAGACACAATTAGCTTAATATAAACAAACCTCATTCAATATCCTGAGTATATTAGATATGCAACCGCAAAATAGTCATATATTTTTCTGTCTTATTTGCATATCTATTACCTTATTTTATACTCTACAGGCATGAAGTAACTTTTTATCATTTAGAGTTGAATTTATTAGATATATGTTCGCATAGAGTGCCATAATTTATATGTTAAAATAACTGTTCGTTTTATTATATTATACACAAAGGGACAATTCTCTTTGTTATTTTCGTATGTATATACATAGATCATTTTATTATTCTTTTATATGTTTATTAGTATGTTTAGTGAATTTATACCAGAGAAGAGGGTACAAAGTGAAAATAGCAGGGATAGTATAGGGGATTATATGTTTATAAAGGACAGAACCTATTTGTTACATACCCTGATATAAGTCCAAATCCCATCTTAAATGTATCCCCTTAGGTTCCCTAGTCTCTAGTTTAAAGATCCATTGGACTTCTCTGTCCAATAGTTTCCTGTATCTGTCCCCTCCTCTCTTGTTTGGAGGCACATAGTCTATAGCTTGAAACATGAGTGCGGTTTTTCCTACTTTATGAAGGTTAAAATGTTTCCCCACAGGGGTTTTTGGGGGATCTTTTTCTATTGATGTAAGGTGCTCACGTATCCTGTCCTTTAGGTTTCTACTGGTAGACCCTGTATATTGTTTACCACAGATTTTGCATGTGATTACATAGATTACATATTTTGAACAGCAGTCTAATCTAAATGTGGTATTATATGTAGAATTGTTGGCTGATGAAATGACCTTACTGTCTATCTTGCAGTGTATACACACATTACAGTGTCTACCACAACGAAAAAATCCTTTTTTCGTTAGCCATGTTTCTCTGGTAGGGGTATCTCTACCATAGACATATTTGATTACTTGACTGCCTATAGTAGCTGCTCTTTTTGGAATTAATTTGATACCTTTATCCAGGATCTTTTTACATTGGGGATCCAAGGTAAGAATACCAAGGTTTTTGTGTATAATATTTTTAATTTTCACAAATTGATTGCTGAATTGTGTTATGAAGCCAATTTCATCCCTACTTTTCATTATATTTTGATTTTTATGTTGTTTATTTTTTAGTAGACTTGTTCGGTTTATATTCCTTATTTTGTCTCTTAATGTTAGAAGTGACTTGAAAAGATATGCCTCTTCTAAACAATACTCCCACCCCTCCTCTTTTGGTATTGTTAGAAGCATAAAAAGAGTCACCAAATTTATATTTAAACGTGCCAGGTTCTCTATGTTGTAAAAAGTGCGTCTCCTGTAAGAAGATCACATCGCCCTTTCTTTCGTTGAAGTCTCTCATTGCTAAATTCCTTTTAAATGGACTATTGAGACCCTTTGCATTAACTGTGAGGAAAGTTATCCCCTTTTGTTTATCTATAGGCCCCATGGACTTCTCAAGGCAGAGCACCGTGTATATGATTTCCTCCTATGGATTGTATTCATGATATAAGCCTCATAGCACATTATGTACCCTTGTCTAACCTGTTTTTTAAGAAATTGACATGTCAGCATATGCAGTTTTTCATAACAAACAATAAAACATATAAGCCATATAACAACAATAAAACAAAGTTCAAAAACAATATTATAGCTTATTGCTATGAATAAGGGGGAATGCAAAACAACATCATTTCCCTCGCTAATATATTTAAGTTTAACCTCTGAGAGAACGCACATTCTATACAGTTCCCAGTTGTGTATCTATGCAACCATGCCCATCACCACTCAACAGTTTCCAAACAGCATATACATGTTAAAGACTAGAACAATCTCACCCATATTTGGTCTGCTTCATGTCTCTTGTGCGGTAGAAACCATTGCATCCGTAGTAGCATGTTTATGTTTGTCCTTTCTGCGCTTGCTGGTGGATACCACCCGCCAGTGTTGCTTTCCCTGCAATGGTCTGGATTCCACAGACTCTCCACCCTCTCTGTTCCCCAGAGAGTTAAACTCTGATGGGATACTGAATGTTAAGTTAAGTCCTTTGGAGAGAGCCTCAAGGTCCTGTGGTTCCTTGTAGGTGAAGACATTGCCATCATGCAAGACCACCAAGCTAAAGCGGTACCCCCATCTATATCTTATTTTTTTGTCCCTGAGCACTCTGGTTATAAAAGCGACTTCCCTTCTTCTTTGCAGTGTGTTGGGGCTCAGATCCAAGAAAATTTGAAGATTGTGGTCTAGATATGTTATATCCCTTAATTGACGAGCCAATGTCCACACCTCTTCTTTGTCCTTATATCTGAGGAACCTTAGGATCACGTCCCTTGGTGGAGCAGTGTCCGGTGGGGGAGGTTTAAGAGCTCTATGGACCCTGTCGAGTTCCACTCCTGGGTCCTGGTGGTATTTCTTTAAGTAACAAAATAGATTTTGGATATATTTTTCTAAGTCTGTAGAAGCAATTTTCTCCGGTATTTCACGAATGCTTAAGTTGTTTCTGCGATTTCTGTTATCTAAATCATCTATTTTGTCCTGAAGGGCAGATAGTTTAACCTCATGTATGTTAGCCTGTGTCATGATTGAGTCGGTCAAGGAGTTGAGCGTTTCTTGTGTCTCCTCCAAATCTTCTACCATATATCCAATATCAGATATTTCTTTTCTTATAGTTGTGAGTTCCAACTTAATTAAGCTTTTCAATTAGTCAAAATCAGACTTAGAAGGGAGATTAGCTATGTCTTCTTTAAGTTTTGTCATCAGATCTAATGGGGCAGGTTGTTGTTGTGCTGCATCTTGTGAATTCTGTGTATTGCCCCCAGTTTTCCGCTGCTCCAAGTTAAAGGCCTCACTAGGACCAAAGATGTTGTTCACTGACATATTATTTTTATCCATCTTAGCGCCTTTTTTAGATGCCATGTTAATCGCTCTGTTCACCTCCCAATGGAGAATGTTAGATGATAAGGCTTAATGGTTGTATTCAGGGCTATGTGACCCCTTATAGCCTGTATTAGAATTCTATCAAGCGGAGCTAGTGACCCAAAGGATGTCTGTCGAGCTCTCTAGGTTTATTGTTACTTTTCCACGTGGGGCCTGCAGTTCTTAAGTTAGTGAGATGTGTGCCTGATATACATCTTTGTATTAATTATGGTGGGGCATTGACTTCCGTTATATTGGGAACAAGGGTAGCTTAATCTGTGAGCAAGAATGCGTATAGGTGCCGGTCTCTGCTGTGATGTGTGCGCAGTTAGGGATATCTCCTGTTATGGACCTGAAATTACGCCATCCTGCTATATGGGAGATCCCACTGCCTCTGTGGTCTCCCAGCTTCAAAGCACTACACTCTGCGGGGTAAACAACCAGTTCTTATGTGAGGGATAAGAGTTGTTCAGCCCGGTGCTCTCTCTCTATGCGGCCATGTTCCGGCACGGCCAGACTCCGCCCCGCCTAGGCCTATTTTTTGTCCCAGTCCACCCCTGAATGGAAACTTTCTCCCTGGGTTTATAATACTGGATATCCAGCCTGGAGCACAGTTCGAGAGATATAAATGTTCTTCATGATGACATACCTGCGCTCTGTCACAATATAAAGATTGATTTCTTAAAGATTACATAAAATAAGGTAATAGTGTGTATGACTATTTAAGGTTACACTAACATAATCAATGTGTGCAAACTAGGAGTCCATGGGCGACATGCAGCCCTCTAAACTAGGTTTCGCGGCTACTGGGAAAGAGCAGAACGTATGCCATAGGGTTGCCACCTTTTGCCCAGAAAATTCCTGGACACTTTTTAAATGGGGTTAGAGAGGGTGTGTCTTGTGGCATGGCTTGGGGGCGTGGCTTCTTGCGGCCTCAAATTCAATATGAAATCAATTTATATATATATATATATATATATATATATCAATATGGACAAGGTTAGAGTTACTTTATGTGTTGCCTTTAAACAAGGCAAATTCCTCATACTAGTGGGCACCTTATTCCATAAGCAAGTGACACTCGTTAACGGATACACCCCGAACACAGCACAGGATACCTTTTTTAAAACACTAACCAATGCAATTTTAGATGTGGTAAAGGGCACTTTAATAGTATGTGGAGATCTCAATGGCACATTAGATCCCACGATAGATAACTCCACAGGGACATCGTCTACTTCACATGCAATTATCAACAAATTCAAAAATGTCTTAGAGAACTTGCTTTGCATGACATTTGGAGGATATTGCATAGAAAAGAGATTTATTCTCACCCACATGTTAGGTACTCTAGGATCGACTACATCCTCACTGACATCACTAGCTTAGCACTAGTTAAAAGCTGCATGATATTTCCCAAGACATGGACAAATCACTCCATGGTAGGCTGCTATATGCGATGGGACACTAGAGATGGAACTAGTTATTTGTGGAAATTGGAAGATAGACTACTAGATGACACATTATACGCAGAAAAAATAGAGAAAGCACTACACTGTTTCTTCCAGTTTAATTCAGACAATGGAGTGGACGTTAAATACTGCTGGGGTGCGCATAAGGCTGTTATTAGGGGAGAGCTAATGAGTATGAGGGCACACCAACTACAACAACTTAATGCAATAATTGATAAGGAATGTAAAACCACAGCACTCAAACTTAAACAACAGAATTACGAGGGGCATAATAAATGCAGTAAGTTATTTGCCAGGAAGTTGAAGTGTAAAATAAATAAAACATACATTCTAAAAATCAATAACTCCAAAGGGAAAGAACATACCTCATCTGAACATATAGCTGAGGCATTTCGTGTACATTATGAGAAACTTTATAATTTGCAGGAATCCCCCCTGGAAAACATAGACAAATTTATAGATCAACTGGTTCTGCCTGTTATAGAGGAGGAAGACAGGGCTCGCCTTAATGAACCTTTCACAATAAATTAAATAAAGAAAATAATCAGGGATCTCCCAAATGAGAAAGCTCCTGGCCCAGACGGCTTTACGACCTACTATTACATAAAATACATAGACATCCTCACACCAACTTTATTAAGATTATTTCAGACTATATTAGAAAAAACTCCATTTCTAGAGGAGTCTCTGGCGGCGCATATTGTAGTACTCCCTAAGCCGGGTAAGAAAAAAGACAGAGTGGAAATCTTTCGGCCTATATCCTTGCTTAATAACGATATAAAAATCTATGCTAAACTGTTGGCCACTAGATTAAATTCCATTATCCCCCGGATAATTGCTAAAGACCAAGTAGAATTCGTGATTAATAGAGAGGCGAGGGACAACACAGTGAGAGCCATCAACCTGATAGATTACGCAGTGTCGCAGGATATCCCCCTGGTTCTAATCTCTACGGACGCGGAAAAAGCTTTTGACCACGTCCGCTGGAGATTCCTGAGCACAGTCCTGGAAAAATTTGGAGTAGGGACCTCATTTATAGCTAAAATCATGACATATATAGCTCTCCCTCTGCACAAGTGCGAGTAAACGGTATTTTGTCCCAGCCTTTCCTAATTAACAACGGCATGAGACAGGGGTGCCCTATGTCCCCCCTGTTGTTTGCTTGCGTAGTGGAGGCTCTAGCCGTGTCAATCAGGGTTGACATGAATATTGAGGGAGTTAAAATTAGAGAAACTGATTATAAAATCATTTTATATGCGGACGACATCCTATTTACCCTTACAAACCTACTCATCTCCATACCACTAATATTGCAGTATTTGAAGGAATTCAAACTCGCATCAAATATTTTGATTAACAAATCAAAATCAGAGATACTTAACGTCTCCCTCCCACAGGCTCACCTCACTCAGTTAAAAAGGATTTGTCCTTTTAAGTGGCAAGAAAAATCTTTAAAATACTTAGGGGGCTGATCTATCCTCCTGGAGATCTTTACATACTTCTTGGTTAGGGAGAATAAATATTTTTAAAATGAACGTCTTAACACGTATATTATACATTTTACAGGCTTTGCCTATCCCTTTACCACTTAACTTCCTTACATCCCTACAATAAAAAATTCTAGAATTTGTCTGGGACAAAAACAACGCTAGAATAAATAAAAATATCATGTGTACACCTTTACAGAGCGGAGGGTTGGGGATCCCGGATCTGGTGAAGTATAGCTATGCAATTTACCTACAAAGAGTTCTGGATTGGTTTTATAATTTCAAAAATAAGACCTGGGTAAAAATAGAACACGAAATGGCAAATATTAGCCACCTGGGGTCTCAATGTTGGACTAACCTGGGGTATACGCACAGGGACAATAATTTAAACTTGTTAAACTCTTAAACTTTTAAAGTATGGAGCAATATCTTATCAAAGTTCCCACACATATCCTCTAAACACTCCCCTTTGACACCCCTATTTGAAATGGAGAGTTTACCCCGGGATCACGCTTCTCACATCACATTTCAGGTACGGCAACCAGAACATTGCAGGTGTTTCAGCTGGGCAATGAAAACAAACTACACACAAGGGGGGAGTTGATTGAAGGGGGCCTACTGATATTTAGGGATTGGATGTTCCATCATCAATGCATCTCGTTTATTTCTAAACATAGTGATAGGAAAAACTTGATTAGGCCCCTGACTCAGTTTGAAACCATGTGCACCGCTTCAAAACTGATAAACCACTCCTTGTCCTTATAATATAAAATATTACAGTTACATCCCTCGGGACATGTTCCCTATTACCTTGAGAGATGGAACAGCGAACTGGGCATAGATATTAACCAAAGGGAGGCAAAGGGTATTTTCTACAACATCTCAAAATCATCCGTGTCAGCTAATATGATTGAGTTAAATCTAAAAATACTACATAGGTGGTACATGACCCCAGTTAGGATACATAAGCTTTTTCATACAAAAAATAATGAATGCTGGCGGTGTGGCTTAGAGAGGGGAACGATGTCCCATATTTGGTGGTCATGCACTAACATAGTTCCACTATGGGAAAGCATAGCTGTAGAATCCTCCAAGGTAATAGGCAGACCGCTGCCATTAGACCCTAAATTGTGGTTATTTCTCTGCACCCCTAGAAAATTCATGACAGCACAATAAAAAAATGCTACATATTTTAAGTAACAGTATGAAAACACTGTTAGTCCAGAAATGGGAGGCAGGAGATACTTCAGATATAGCACAGTGGGTACACAAATGTAATGACATACTAAAGCTGGAGGAATACCATTATATGAAGGTTAGATACATAAATTTGTACGCACAGATACAGTCAATGTGGGAGGCCTACGTGGCGCAGAGATTCTAGAGTCGGGGTCGAGATAGCTAAAGAAGCATCACATTGGTACACTACCTGGAAGGGGAGGAAACTGAGATCAGGTGGGATATAACAAAAATGGACGGTATGTATCGCTGTTTTAGAAAGGTACCGCGTGATGAGTTAGGTATTCTCCTAACAGAAAGCCATGTCTAGCTTGCAGTTATGTTTTCAAAATGTTATAATGTTACAAATATAAATGTGTAAGTAGGAATCCAGTCCTATTGTTTCGAGGGTCTTTACATCTGTAATTTTTGCAAGAATCCTGTATCTCATATTCATATAATTGACTATTGGATGTTATTGTAATTTTTGTTCTTACTCTGGATGTCCAATAAAAAAAATATTAAAAGAAAAAAAATAGGCCTAGGCATTTTAAGGCAGAACAGCCCACTCCAACCCCCCATTTGCTATTTAACTAAATACCATATACTAAGTATTATGAATTAGTTTGATTTATAAAAACATTTAAAGTTTGTGACACCGTTCTCTCACTGTATTTTGTGAATTGGTTGTCATTAAAGGGACACTGAACCCAATTTTTTTCTTTCATGATTCAGATAGAGCATGAAATTTTAAGCAACGTTCAAATTTAATCCTAATACCAAATTTTCTTCATTCTCTTGGTATCTTTATTTGAAATGCAAGAATGTAAGTTTTTTTTAATCATTTTTGGTGAACAACCTGCTTTGTTCTTGCTGATTGGTGGATAAATTCATCCATCAATAAAAAAGTGCTGTCCAGAGTCCGAACCAAAAAAAGAAGCTTAGATGCATTTTTTTTTTTCAAATAAAAGATAGCAAGTGAACAAAAAAAATCAATAATAGGAGTAAATTTGAAAGTTGCTTAAAATTGCATGCTCTATCTAAATCAAGAAAGAAAAAATTTGGGTTCAGTGTCCCTTTAAGTAAATTTACACATTGGCTTTTAGAACCTGAAAATAGTTTATGCTTTGAAATTAATTTTGAGCACACCAACGGCATTTTAGGAAATGTTTCTTAATTTCCTTAGGAGCAGTAATACATTTTTCTATTATGTGGTCACTGTAAATTGACTTTCAACATTATATTACACGTTTCTTCATTTAGTATAATAATCAGTACAATTTTATATTATTTTATGTCTAAAAAATACAAGTTCTATATCTTTTGCAATCAAACCTTGATTTTGTTGATCATTATCACCTCATCCAAGAGTAAAAATAAAAACCTACAGATCACCCTTTAGTAGCTGTGAATAATCTAAAATGTACCATCCTTGATTCTCTACAGTGTTTGATGTACAGTACTCCCCAAGCCACTTCCACAGAGAAATTTAGCTTCTTTACAAATAAAAGCTCATTAAGATCATCTCGCGACTGGTTTACATTGGCTTCTAAAGCCATGTATGGGTTGTCTTGTGCTGTCGACCTGTCTTATACGTTATACGAATTCATCTCTTTTCCTCCTCCAAACTTACAGTGAATTTTTCCATGTCAAGTTGGACAGTGTGTAGAGTGCACCTTTCTAAGCCCTGAAATACAATAAAGAATTAGTGAACAAAAAATTCATATAAATGCTCCAGTCAATTCTAGTTTTGATACCATTAATTTCTTCACTGTACTGTTTATAATTGGAAATCCTAGAGGTAAATGCCAATTTGCTTGTTCTATCTCAGATAACGGATTTGGTAAATCAGCAGAAATTAACATATGGACTCCACAATTGAGTTAATAGTTATCCTTTATTATTAAATTAAATACATTGCAGTCAGTATGGAAATGCTAAGCTGATATGTTGCATAAGGGCACCTGATCTACATTGTATGTTGCCAACTGCATCATCAAAGTGTTTGTTCGGGTGACAAAGCAGGGACGCTGTGGAATATTCTATAATTGGGATATTTCTAGTAGTAAATCAAAAAGACTAGCTCTCCACAAACTCCTGGGCTCCAGGCCTAGGCTGCACATGTCTTATCAACTAAGCTGAAAGCAACCTGCTAAACAAATGGCCTAATGGTTCATGATTGTAGGAAGGTTTCAATTGTTAACGTGATGGTAAACTTTAGCTTATCAAATGCCATATATGAAATCTTTGCCAATAAAAAAAAGTATATGTGTACCTTTTTTTTTTTTAAATCTATATGCATATAGTAATATTTCTATTACAATGTTATGCCGGTTCACTGGGATGAACTGACAATTCCAATGAACATCCAATCAGTGTGTGAGTGTGTGTCATATGACACTCTTGAAGTCCAGCCCTTAGGAAGCCTAAGTAGAGAGTCGATGGGACTGCTGTCTATGTCACAGCCTAGCCAAAAAAAGGAAATGAAGGGGATGGTGGAACAGAAGATACCAAGTAGGATTATGAATCT
>CAJPDP010394933.1:2962-14338 GCA_905336975.1 Bombina variegata variegata
AGAGATGATCAGGTAAGGAACGGCAAAGCAATGAATATTTTGCTAACAAAATTAATATAGCTGGCCTTGTCCAGTAAAAAAGTCCTGATTGGCTCCTACAAATAAGACAAGCAGTGGGTGGGGTTTAGATATTGAAAAACAATTGCGGAGAACAAGATGTAAATGTATTCAAATTATTTTCAAACTCGCCCACTATGTCAATTTACTGCAAGACTGCAGAAAAATCTTAAAATTACTAAAGACAGTGTGGAAAAGCTTGAGTAAGCCATATCATTCTTACCACACCTGCCTCAAGTCTTTGCCTGAGCAGCAAGAACTTATTTATAACGTATTTATGTTTTACTTGTTTTGGAAGAATTTACAGGGTGATAAACACACAGCATCTAAATAGATGACATACCTCTGGTTGGGCGGCGTTTAGCTGGAGTTACTTGTCTGCATTTGCAAACAGTTGTTTGTGGTTTTGGAGTTACTGTTGTTGGAAGTGTTTCAACTATATGAAAGAAAGAGAAATATGACAATTCAATCAAAGACTTAAAGAGACATTAAATACTTTAAGATATTAATATCAATTCTTTAATTACATGTAGTAAAACAACTTTGCAATATACTTTAATTATTTATTTGTTTCTCCTTTCCTCTAATTTAATTCTGAATATTGTGGGCTTTCCAATTCATGTTAAAAATTTAAGTGCAGACACAGCTATATTCCACCCAGTCATTGGTTGCACACTCAAGTAAGCCATTTATAACCATTCCTAATTGGCCGCAGCAGAAAAGGTCACCTAAGTTACAATATGGTGGTGCCCACTGCTTTATGGACATAACTTTAACCCTATTTTTTCAATATTTAAAGGGACAGTCTAGTCCAAAATAAACTTTCAGACAGAATATGTAATTTTAAACCACTTTCCAATTTACTTTTATCACCAATTTTGCTTTGTTCTCTTGGTATTCCTAATTGAAAGCCAAACCTAGGAGGTTCATATGCTAATTTTTTAGACATTAAAGGCTGCCTCTTATCTAAATGCATTTTGACAGTTTTACACCACTAGAGTTAGTTCATGTGCGCCATATAGATAACACTGTGCTCATGCATGTGGAGTTACCTAGGAGTCAGCTGAAATAAGGGGGCAATTTGCAGAGGCTTAGATACAAGGTAATCACATAGGTAAAAAGTGTATAGCTATGTTGGTTATGCAAAACTAGGGAATGGGTAATTCAGGGATTATCTATCTTTTAAAGCAATAAAAATTCTAACAATAAAAATTAAAAAAAAATTACAAATAATTCTCAGGCTAATCTTTGCTCTGAATACATCATCCAAACAATGATTAATTTAGGGCTAGATTAAAAGTGGAGCGGTATTTTGCATTTTCGCTATAGCAAGAACTCTGCTAGGATTTTCATTTTGCACTTCTCGGATGCACTGGTCTTACAAGTTGAAATTAAACAGTTTTTTTCTCCAACGGTAATCTGGCTTGTGCAAAAAAGTCGAAAATTGTGATTGCATTTACGCATTCCCCCATAGAAGTCAATGAAGAAAAAAGTTGGAAAAAAAACACCCCACTCTCGCGCACATAGCGATAACCCAAAATGAAATAATGAATAAACAAATATATATTTATACATATATATATATAAAATTATATATCAGTATATATATATACAGCTATATATAGGAATATCTATTTTTTTATCAAATTTTTTTATTGAGGTAGCTATGGCATACATAAACAAAATGTCACAATATAATGGCAACACAACCATATACATACATCAAGTTTCGTATATCTAATACAAAGGCATGTCCTAGGAGTAGTGAGCAATACCGGATCCCGAACAAAAACAGGTTCAATTAGCCATAAGTAGCACCTCTTTTATAGATAAACATTTTAACATGGAAAATAAATTTCTTAACAAGTATCGTATGGGAAATCTGTGAAGAAAGAGGTAGGTCATTAGGTGTCCACAATATAGACATTAGATTATAAATGAATCATATGTAAAGCAGAAGAAATACTATTAGCCATCCGTTTTTTGTTTTCCCCTCAGAAATCTAGGGAGCTTAAAGAATTTCTTCAATTACCCAAATGAATATTATAAAGGCGATTATGGAAAGATTTCTGAATAATAGTAGATATTTATTTATTCCGAGGCAACAGGGCAAGTAGGATATAGAAAGAGAAATGTAGGGAACTTATTAGATGTAACTATACAGAATTTTTTGTGGTATACTAATAAAAAGCCCTGTTGCCTCAGGTATGGCAGAGACTTCCTAATTCTGCCATGGGTATGCGGAGGGCTCAAGAGATCCCCTAAGCGCAAGTTATGTGATGGGGTGGAGCTAGCAGTAGTCCCACCCCCCCGGTCAGAATGAGTTCCAAAGAACATAAATATGAAGATAAAATCTCTAAAGATACATATAGCAATATAATTATTTATAAACAAGCACAGTTTCAGTACAAACCATCTAAATACAAATAACATTCAATCACAATAGTGGGTTAATAACATATAGGAGAAAACAGTGAACCCTGTTTCTTAAGAGGTGAGGCCCCAGTGTACACACCCGACCATGTGCTGCCGCCCCCATATATTCCAGGGTCCATGGCACATATTCTAACCAAATAAGGTGGGTACTGTATGACAGCGCCCCATGGCCAGAAGCAGACACGCGGACTCCCCTCCTGTCTATACCTGTAATGAGGCAAATAACAAACATTACATATACAAATTTAGGTCAAACCAAGTCAGTTATGTGGGTCTACAGCAAGTTATAGGCACAAGCTTTAAACATTATTTTATGTTGACTTGAATCTGAATGTTTATATCTGATCATGTACCACTGCCCCCCCTGTATATCAGGGTCTGGGGCACTTACTCTGCCCAAACTAGGTGGTTTGTCTCTAATAACGCTCCATGGTCAGATGAAAACATGCAACCTCCCCACTGTCTATACCTGCAATAAGAAGTATATCAAATGAACTATGTATGTCTAGATCAGACTGAGTCGATTGTCATGTGTGTTTACAATAAGATACAGAAGGAATACTGCATATGTCATTCTAATAGCCCATCCCTTAATGTTCACCTCCGACCATGCACTGATGCCCCCAATTTGTCAGGGTGCAAAGCACTTATTCTAGCCAAATAAGGCGGGTACTCTTTAATAGGATTCCATGGTCAGATGGAAACATGTAACTTTTCCCCTGATTATACCTGTAATGAGAAACCAACAAACAGGCCAGACATATATATTATCAAACTTAGCTGTTTATCCCGGGTGTTCGGCCATGAAACGTCAAGCCCAGTAACTGCCGTACTCCCAAACACCTCGTGGTATACCAGATGTTATGCATCGTCTAAAATCAGTAGGTCTAAAGAAAGGATGGGATCTCCCTCCTCCGCCAAACCATGTCCAGGCATAGGTGCCTGGCCTCCATTCAATATAGGTAAAGTTAGTCGTCGAGAGCATATAGAAGAAAACATTAAACCCTGCTTCTTAATGACTGAGCCCCCGATGTCTACATCCGACCATGTACCGCTGCCCCCGCATAAAGCAGGGTCCAAGGCATGTGTTCCAGCCCAACAAGGTGAGAATTTTTTGACAATGTCCCATGGCCAGATGAAGACACGCGACCCCTTCCTCGACTCCACCTACAGTGAGAAACATAACAAACTATGTATATCTAGGTTGAACCAGGTCACTCAAGCTGCGTGCCTACAGCAACATATAGTAGAGACCTTTAAACATCATTGTATTTGAGCTTAGTTCTTAATGTCTGCATCTGATCATGTACCGCTGCCCCCACGTTTTTCAGGATCTAAGCACCTACTCCGGCCATATTAGGTGGGTTTTCTCTAAGAGCACTCCATGACCAGATGAGAGCATACGACCTCTCCGTTATCTATTCCTGCAATAAGAAATGTAACAAATAAACTAGGAATATCTAGATCAAACTGAGTTGATTGTCATATGTGTCGTCAGCATGGCACAAGAGAAGATATTTCACTCTTTTTTCCTTATTTTTTTAACACCTTATCCCTTAATGTTTACCTCCGACCATGCACCAATGCCCCCAATCTTTTAAGGTCTAAGGCACTTGTTCCAGCCAAATAGGGCAGGTATTCTTTGGTAACATTCCATGGTCAGAAGGAAAAATACGGCTTCTCCCCTGTTCATACGTGCAATGAAAAAAAAACAACCAGGCTATACACATATACATCAAACTGAGCCATTTATCTTGCATGTTAGGCCATGGGATGTCCAGCCCAGTAGCCGCCATACACCCAAGTACCTCATGGTGTACCAAATGGTATGTATCTTCTAAAGTCAGTAGGTTATGCGTTGAGCAATGGGCCAGCAGGATTCCATTCTGGAGCATTCACCCTTAGGTCAGGATTCCCTCTTTGTAGATGGACAGGAACATTGGGACCATTTACAGACCTCCGTGGGGAGTCCGGGGGGGACCCGGTCTTGTTGGTCCAGGTGCCATGTCCTCAGGAGCTCCTGTCTCTGTCGAGGTGTCAGAATAATATGTTGTGCTCCATCTTTCGTGGCTATTAACTTGGTCGGAAATCCCCATCTATACTTGATCTGGTTATTTCTTAGAATTCTGGTAACCTCTGAGAAGCTTCTTCTCTGTGCCAAGGTGTAAGAGGAGAGGTCCAGAAACAGAGAGAAATCTCTAAATTGTCCACTCAGCTGCGGGGAGCGCAACATTGCCCTCATCAATATGTCCTTATAGGAATAATAGTGTAAGCGAGCTATAGTGTCTCTAGGTTTGCCGGGAGGAAGGTTTCTGGACCTCGCAGTTCGATGTATCCGGTCTATTCTGCCAGTATCGCCAGCAGCAGAGCCCAAGATTGATTGGAACAGGCGTAATGCATATTCTTCCAGCTCTTGTGGGGTACCGACTCAGGAATCCCCCTCAGCCTTACATTATTTTGCCAAGATCGGTCCTCTAGGTCCGCTACTTTCGCCTCTAGAGATGAGACTTGATCCGCCAGGTTCTGAGTTTGCCCAACCAAGTTAGCATGATCCACCATGAGATCTTCTTGCTTCCTGTCTATTATGTCAGTGCGCTCGTTGATCAGTGCATCCGGTAGATCTGAAGGAAGAGATTGTTCATCTTCGGACCTAGTATTGACTCTGTCTCTGTGAGGATGGAAGTGGTCAATCACGGTCTTTTTAGGCCCAAAATTACCTTTCTGTTTTTTCTTTGCTTGCTGCGACATGACTGGTTATATATGTCTGAGAAGAATATTCTGATAGTTTAGACTAGAGCCCAGAGCACCACCTGCTCCCTAATGCCACCGAATAGCTGTCCTGACGTAGTGCTTGCTAGTCAGATGTTATCTTCTTAAAGTTGAAGGGGGGAGGGGGCACGCAGGACTTTTAAGACTGACATTTGTTTGAGAGAATTATCCAGGATATGAAAGACTTTAAAAATCACATAGCAGAGTTGTCCCCAAATAAGTTTCTCACATATCTGTATTGTATTGGTGTTTATTATACTATTAAATTCTTCTCTTGCACCATCACCAGAGGAAGTTCTTGCAAGATGTCCCTCTCCTGGGGAGTTTGTCACAATAGGATGATGCGGGGAAAAGGATTGGTGGGATTGACCCGCTAGGTACTGTCCAGCGGGAAAGGGAGGAGAGGAAACACTATGCACCAAAGGATGCAACTGGGTGTAGTGAGGTGCAGTTTTTATTCCAAACACTGTCGTGTGGAGACCTTATGGGCAATGGTGATGTAAGGGGCAGCTGATGTGGTGTAAATTTATAATCCACGCCTTCAAGAAGAGTACCAGCCAGTCTCTAGTATAGATCAGGTCAGGGCTCAGGCCTAACAGGCCCCAAGACATTCACTGTTATGTACCCTCAGATAATGTCACTTAGGGGTTTGTGTATAGTATCCCCAAGGCACAGTAGGTGTGAGTTTATTAGGCCAGTTAGTGCAGGCAGAGGGGGATTGGATAAAGGGAGTCCCTTCCCAGCACTGGTTAAATATGTTCAAGCTTTAATACAGGGAACAGTCAGCCCAAATGTATAAGTGCTCTGCTGCACCTCATCCCCTTCCCACAACCACTATGCCTCCCCGGGTACTCACAGCAGGTTACCAGATTGCAGCATCCACTATTTTGTCGGCTGTTTTAGCTGCTGGCATTCAGCCAGTTCTACAACCATCTGTGCACAAAAGTTTTGTTTCGGAGTGGAGCCCCGACCCTCCGGAACAGACAATGCTGTAGTTAACTTGCAGGCATACAACCAGACAGGTCTGTCTCAGCAGGGGCCTGTGCAATAGCCCTGGTGCTGTGTGTGGATGTCGGATACCCTCCGGTCTCTTGTCTGTTAAACGAATTGTCCAGATCTCCTTGCTGCGCCTCTCTACAACAATGGGCGTTCTCTCTGCAACCTCCTTTTTATGACGTCACCTAAAAATGGCGCTTTTTGCGCCAGTTGCTTCCCGGGCTTGTGGCTGAGGTTATGTCTGACAGCTAAGTTCTCCCAGTGCCGCTTCATCTCCCTGACACTCCCGCAACCAGCTGCTCTCTCTAGAGTCAAGAGGGATAGATATGTCCCCGGGGATGTCCCTGTTAGCCGCTCAGTCCGCTATCCACTTCTCTTGTACCTTCAGGCAGGGAGATATAAGGCATGTCTCCGGTCTTATACTGCTGCAGGTCATCATCCAGCACTCAAATGAGTTAACATGCTCCTATATATTGTAAAAGTGCTGGAATTTGAACTTTAAATACAAAAAACAGGCAGGAGCTCTGTCAAGGTGCGTCCTCTCTCCTCTCAGGCTAGCTCCACCACCCAGGAATATCTATTTTAAAATACTTAGAACATATTCTGCTATGTGCAGAATATTGGAATGTGTAATATTTACAGTAAATACACAGTTTAAACCTTTCTTAAATATGAATATTGCTTATATATGATTTTATATGTTTTCATCTACTTAACGGGGAAAGGTTTCAATGCACTTAAATTTATATATGTCTATATATGTATGTTTTTATATGTTATTATTATTATCGGTTATTTGTAGAGTGCCAACAGATTCCGCAGCTATATATATATATATATATATATACACATATACATACATATACATCTTTAGACATGTATATGTATGTATATCAATGTTAATGTCCTTTCCTGCCATTTTTTTTCTAACACCCGAGATCTAATAAAGTCCCATCTAAATCTATTGAAAGCCGTTTTGGTGTCAGTAGAGAGTAATAAGAGAGATATCATTAATTCAAGCATATGGAATAAGTTGAGCTATTCGGAGTGTGTTGTCCCTGGTAGGCTTGTGCAATAGCCAATCTGTCTGCTCCAGACTTACCTTATGAGTCCTGTAAAAAATGAGCATATGATTTTTAAAGTCTCCTCTGTAACAAGCAAGCAAGAAGCATACCCACCTTATTTCCTGCTACATAAAACTGTTGTTTCAGAATGAAGGCCTTCTTTTGCTGTTCAGTTTGCAGGTACTGTTTAAGAGTTATCCTGGCCTGCAGTAAAGACTCTTCCAAGTTTCTATCTGCGGGGCATTTTTTATGCTGTACTTCTAAATCTGAAATCCTAATCAAAAGTGAGTTGTAAAAAGCTCTCTCGGTTCACTGCTTTATGAATTCAAGTTTGATGAGCTCACCTGTAATCACACACTTATGTGCTTCCCATGTCGTTGCCTTTTTCAAGTGTTCAGCTGCATTTAGCAAGAAATATTCCTTTAGAGACTTTTTGACACATTGTTGAAGCAGAGTGTTGTCTAATAGAAGATCATCCAGTCTCCATTGAAAAGGAACAACTGGTGCTTAAGGCCATTTTAAGTAACATAGAACTGGTGCGTGATCTGACCAGGTGATGGACAGAATTTTGACTGATTTCACCAAGGTGAGACCAATTTGAGCAAGAAAGAAATAATCGATACAAGAGTATAACTGGTGGAAGTGTGAGTAAAAAGTCCCTTTGAGCAGGGTGAAAAATGTGACAGGAATCATGATTGTGCAAGTCTTGTAGTTTGGTGTGAATACTCAAGGGTTTTTGTGAGCACGTTTGAATGTCCTCCCGAGGTGCCTAATGCAGGCTCCAGAGGGATATTGCAGTCCCCACCTATGATCAAGACATCCTTCAGGCACTGGAAGATCTGGCTGACCACCTTTTTAAGAAATAAATGATGGTCCTGGTTATTTAAATGATGGTCCTGTACATTTACCAGGATGACTGGGAGTCCGTAGAACAATCCTGATAGAGTAAGAAACCTACCATCAATATCCTTCTACAACTGAAACACTTAAAAGGGTATGTTTTTAGGTAATAAAATGCCCACTCTGTTTTGTTTGTGTTGGCCCGAAGAAAAGAAGGCCATCTGGATTTTCTTACTATACCATTTTGTTACCCTTTTTAAAGTGAGTTTCTTGTAGGAAAATTATATCTGCATTTAACCTGCATAAGTCTTTAACCCCTAAGGACCTTTTTTTGTTTATTCAGTCCCTTCACATTTATAGTTAACAATTGTAAAGTTTGTGCTTTTTTGTGGACAGACATCTAAAAATCAGAAAGTTTGTCAAATATTCCCAGCTATGTAGTTGTGTTTGTATGAACAATAGGGAAAAAAAAGGGGGGGAAGGAAGGTTGGTGAGGGTAGAGAAAGTAGATTGAGTAGGGCCGCGCCGGATACATTGCCGGTGGGTTGGTGGGCCGATGTCGACATAGGGCCGTTTCCTTTGCCAGGGAGGTCACAGAGCGTAGTGCATTTTTCAAGGCTGCTCTGCTCCTGACGAGATTATGCGGACCTCTAGTGGCAAAAAGGCCCTAGGCCGGGTGAAGGCGGTGTTGGAAGGTGCTGGGGCCAGTCTGCAAACATTTACAGGGCTGATCTGATTTCCTAGTCCAGCTCTGTAGTAGGGAACAGAGGGGTAGCTAATTAAAGGAAGAAATAAGCAGGAGAGTGAACCCCCCACCAGATTAGTCACATAAGGTTAGCGTAATAGTCAATGCAATTTTGTGGTATCTATAATGCACTACCAGAGAGAGGTGAATTAAAGAGGTAAGTAATGCAAGAGGATGAAGCGTAGATAATAAAAGAAGTAGGTCGAGTGAGATAATTATTTCTGGAGTAGGGGCCTAGTCTAAAATAAGGTTACAGTATGCAAATTAGATCATGTGATTCTGAGGATTTTCAGGATAGAACATCTAGATGAATATTGAAGGCACAGGAAGAAGAAATGGAGGGAAGAGTGAGGAAAAGAGGCAAAAGGGCATGAGTAGCCAAACAACAATACATTTTTAGATGTGTTTTAAAAACATTTATCATACAAATTGCTGATATATATTATGCACATACACACATGCACCACGGAGCAGCAACTTATACTTAAATGCACTTCTTCTTACTAGAAAATACATAGGAAAGGGATGGTACACCGAAGTTCTACTGGGTAAAATAAAAAATAATTAAACATTTTTACTTTTTATCTTTGACCATACACAGTTGAACATATTTTGTTGGCCTTACAACCCCCTTGTAAAATGCGTGCGATGTGTCTGCGCCTAATGACTAATATGTTCACTGTGCTATTTCTTATTGACTTATTGGACTAGATTCATAGATGCTCATTATGCTGCCAGGGGTTTGTGACCATTAAATACAGCATAATTGCATAATCAACAAGTGTATAAAAAAAGACAATGCAATAGCACTTAATCTGAATTTAAAATCAGCAGTAGATTTTTTCTGACAAATTTCAAAATGTACTTGAATTTGCCAGCCCTCTGTATCACGTGACAACCATCAGCCAATAACAGACTCATATACATATACACTGTGAGATCTTGCACATGCTCAGTAGGAATTGGTGCCTCCAATATTGTGTAAATCAAAAGATGGTGCACTATTTAATAATGGAAGTAAATGAGAATGTTTCTTAAAAATGCATCTGAATAATGAAAGGTTCATTTTCAGTTTAGTGTCTCTTTAGCTTTTAATGATTTCATTGAATTTTTATAATAACATGACATAGAGAAAATATGAGAAAATACTCTTTTTAGGTTTTGATATGAATCTTTTCCATGTGACATATAAATAAAAAATAGTAACATATCATATAAACACTATATGGTATAGAAACTTATTTTGTTTAAACATTTCTTACAATAATGCTAGTGTTGAGTCTTTAAGGTTGATGTGTGAAAATGTTGCAAGAAAAACATAATTGATACTTACCTGATATATTCTATTATTTCCTGGCATGGAGAGTCCACAAATCCATTCAATTACTAGTGGGGATTCAACTCCTTGCCACCAGGTAAAGGCAAAGAACACCCCAGCAAAGCCTTAAGTATCCTCCCATTACCCACAATCCCCAGTCATTCAGCCGAGGAATTATGAAAAGAGAAGACACAAAGGGTATAGCGGGGCCTGAGGTTTAAAACAATTTACAAAAAGCCTTCTTAAAAATAAGCGCGGGTCATGAACTCTCCATGCCAGGAAAGAAAAGAATTTATCAGGTAAGTATAAATTAGATTTTCTTTCCTATGGTATGGAGAGTCCACGAATCCATTAAATTACTAGTGGGAATCAATACCAAAGCTAGAGTCCACAGAATGGAAAGGAGGGATACATGCGAACCTAAGCAGAAGGCACCAACGCTTGAAGAACTTTCCTCCCAAAAGAAGCATCAGCTGAGGCAAAAACATCAAATATGGAAAATTTGGAAAAAGTATGCAATGATGACCAAGTGGCCGCCTTGCAAATCTGTTCCACAGAAGCATAATTTTTAAAGGCCCAAGAGGAAGCAACACCCCTAGTGTTGTGAGCCATATTTTTCACTGGAGGCAGCTGTCAAGCTGTCTCATAAGTTAATCGAATAACACTTCTCAACCAGAAGGAGAGAGTAGAAGAAGAGGCCTTCTGACCCCTCTGTTTACCTGAAAAGCCAAAAAAAGCAAAAGATTGATGAAAAAATCTGTAAATAGAACCTTGAAGCATGCACAACATCCAGATTGTGCAATAACCGCTCCTTCTTAAAGGAAGGATTAGGACAAAATAAAGGAACAACAATTTCTTGGTTGATATTACATTCCGAGACCACCTTAGGTAGAAAACCTAAATTCGAACAGAGAACGGCCTTATCAGCATGAAGAATAAGATAAGGAGAATCACACTGCATAGCCGAAAGCTCCGAAACTCTATGGGCAAAGGAAATTGCAAGCAGAAACAAAACCTCCCAGGACAATAACTTGATATCAACAGAATGCATAGGCTCAAATGGAGCCTGCTGCAGAATTTTTTTTTTTTTTAATTAATTTTTATTGAAACTTTCAAAAAGCAAAGAAATAAGTACAAACCATTACAACAGT
>CAJPDP010394968.1:0-10338 GCA_905336975.1 Bombina variegata variegata
GAATCCAAAGGAGGCTATACGTTTACCTAAGGGACCCAAGATAGAGCCTTGCGGTACTCCAACTTAGAGAGGCATAGGATCACAAGATACGTTGTTAAAGGAAACTGAAAACGAGCGTTTTGAGAGATATGAGGCAAACCAGGAGAGGGCTGTGTCTCGGATGCCAAATGAATGTGCATACACTGCAGAAAACCGTAATAACTTTTATTAGAAACATTTTTGATAACGAAAGTATAAAACAAAAATGCTTCTATTTCAAAGTGAAATGCATCAATGCACATTTCAACTTTGACCTTTCTATCACTTTAAATATTGCATTGTTATACATATGATGGAAATAAGTTGCATGTAATGTTCATTTAATAGCCATTTGGGGTACACAACAATCTAAAAGTATTCAGCAGAGTTCTAATTAAAACTTTTGGTGAAGTTTTGGAATTATTTAATTTAAAGAACCAGGAGCTTTTAAAGGCAAAGTAATAACAGAATCATACAATGCCAATGTGAGTTTCTTAGATAACATTGATGATAATTTATGTAGATTTTTACAACAATAGCTGTATGAGCTAATGTTTATTAAAGCTGCAAAATCATTATGCCATCCTGATCTTACTGGATAAGCATGTCCTTTCATTTTGAAGCTAAGGGGAGCTAGGAAAGCGAAAATCAAGTTGAAATTTTAAATCATAATGCATTTCCTATACAGTATGCTTTTTTTATTTGACAAATATGAAGAGCTTTGAGACTATGTTAATCAGTATGGGCTCCAGAGGATATTACAGTAGACAAAAGTTAATGTTAAGTCAGTTAAACATGCATTTTATACCCCATTTCCTTAAAGGGATATGATACCCAATTGTTGAAGCACTTGAAAGTGACACAGCATAGCTGTAAAAAGCTGGCTAGAAAATATCCCCTTAGTATATTCTCTATGCAAACAAAAAATATATTCTACCTCAAAATTACCTAAGTCCAGAGAATGCTAAAAATTTTTGAAAAGTATGAATACTCTTTTTTGGTCATATGTAATTTCCATTCCTTACTAGAAGCTGATTTTCATGTTTAGAAACAAGGCATTTTATATTGATGAAAAAAAAGCAACAATGCAAGTAAAAAAATTTTTCTACAGTCTAGTTTTTTTTTGTTTGTTTTTTTCTTTTAAAAACTTTAGAGACCCCAAGTTTTCAAGCTGATATATAAGATCAAGTATTATTGAGCAACTGAGTGAAACTAACATTTCTAGGACTTCCTGTGGGAGGAGCGTGAGGAGGACGTGCACGCTAGAGCTCTGTGAGAGAGAGCCGTTTCACTAACAAACCCCGCCAAAATTTGCTCCTAGTGTCGGGGGTGAGAGCCCTGCTTGGGGAAACTAAGTGCCACCTAGAGGCCGGTTGGTCCCGGCTGGGGACGCATACCACAGCGCTCTGAAGACCGATCAAGACGTCAGACCGCGGCGTGTTCAGTGACCACCACATACGGGACAGTCGCCTTGGTAGCGACGAAGCTTGCTGCTGATCACTAACAGGCAGACAGAAACCATTACCTGCTCACAGCACCCGGCGCGGATTGGAGGTGTCTTGACTGCAGCCGGGGAGGTGGAGTAGCAGAGAAGGAGGTTTGGAGCAGCGGCCTGGAACGCTGAAGGAAGTGCAGCAGAAAAGCACAAGTACAATTTCTGATACGTGGTTGACGGTCCAAGATTGGGTGTGCATGCGAAAGGGGCCACAGATGTGTCTATTCTCTGGCCGGTAAAGCAGCTGATGTGGTGGGTCAGAGAGTAATATGGACCCCTGTGTGATGGGAACAGTTTAAAGGGAGCGCTGAGGTATGGGAGAGTAAGCTGTAAATTGGAAAAAAAAAGGGGCTCCCTACAAGTAGTTAAGAAGAGAACATTTTTATTACTTTTTCTGGACTATAATATCTGAATGAATATGTCTTCAAGTTAGCAAGCTATCTTTAAAACTGAAAAGCTGTTCATAACAGATGAATAAACCTCAGAGGGAGTGTCGTGATATGGAGAATAAGTTGTAATCCTGGGATCATTTCTGTTTTCTTTTCCTGTTTTTCCCCTCTCTTTTCATAAGAAAAGGAACACTTTAACATACGCACTTGACTGTGATAACTGAGTTTATATGCCCTAAGTCAATAAGCATATGCAAGTAGAAAAGCTGTGCTGGAAAAAGAACTATACAAATAGAAAGATTGGCTAAAACCACTAGGATATCGGATACAGGGTATTAACAGGGCACAATAGAGTGGAAGAGTTTTTTGCTCATGTACTGTCAGGATCATTTTATGTGTAACAGTGGCAGTGTCTATAACATCAGTTGGCATTGTTAGAACTGTGCATGACGGTGATTTGAGATCTGTGTGTCCCTCCAAGCAGTAACTTGCACCTAGAATGAAATAAGAAGTGGGACAGTGACTTTCTGTTTATTTCTATTAGATAGAAGCATAACCAGCTACTGCTCAAACCTGCTGTTTTTATTGTATGTTCTCTGATTATTAGACAGGACGCTGGGCTAAAGATTAAGCAACCCTGGATAATAGTGATTGTTATTTTCAGTGTGTAGAGTGATCATTAGACATTGTAGTAAGCGCAAATAACACTGTGATAATATGCAAAATGTTAAACATTTAAAGTATAGTTTGAGCAACATATTTTACCCTCCTATGTTCTGCAGGAGGTAAAATCTGTAGTATATATAGATACAGGCCAGATTCTATTTCTTACAGTTAAATATTTACTGTGTGTGGACTGAAGAAGTGAGGGGTAACTGCACAAAGAAGATTGTGATAACAATAAGTGGCTAGTGGAATCTGAGTGAGAGGTGGAAGGAAGAGGGAACCTCACTCAACATATAACATATAGCACTCAACATATAACAAGAGGTAGTGCAGTAGATACTTTAGATCCGTATCAATTGTGAAAGGCGTAAGAAGTAAAAGCAGACAGTGAGGCCAAAGGGTCTAAAGCTAGAGATATTTTTTCATATAAGTATTAATATTTATTCACATTTCACATGGGGGCACATTAAGATCTCATCACAGGGACACATACAATACTATTTCTCCTTTATTGGAGATTACCACTATAAATTTGGTTGACCATAGACCTACACTCACAATAACAACTTGTTTAGAGATATATTTAAGTTTTCTTTGTTTTATTTTTCTGAGAGTCATCTCCTTTAGTAGCACTACACGAAGGGGTACATTAGGATCCTATCACAAGATACACACAGCACTATTTCTCCTATATAGGAGATAATCACTTTCAAATAGCTACATGTACAGTAGCATATTCAGAAATATCTAAGTTTCCTTTGAGTCTTTTGAGTTTCTTTCTTCACTAGTATTTTTATTGTTTCTTTTTTTTTTATCACAATTATAACACACTTGTTGAGAATATATGGAAAAATTCATACTGAATCTTAAAACCAGGTCTCCTGCCATGCCCACTAAAAGGGATAAGAAAACTAAAACGCCATTAGATCCTGGAGCAGAGACTCCTAGCAAAGATCAGATAACCGCCCCTGAAAAGCAGCTGACGTTAAATCAATTAGCCGACATGATATTACCCCAGTTTGAAGCTGTAAAAAGTGAGATTGCTTCCCTATCCACAGAAATCAGATCATTTTCTAGTTGAATATTAGAGGTTGAAGAGAGAGTATCAGATCTAGAAGATAGACTTAATGTAAAGGAGGCTAATTGGGTAAATTATGAAGATAAAATAAAAATAATGCAACTGAAAATAGACGACCTAGAGGATAGATCGCGCAGAAATAATATTCGAATTGTAGGGTTACCCGAAGGGAGTGATAATGAAGACCTGGTACTTTTTGGTGCTAAGACGTTACCACAAGCTCTAGGAATGCAAACAACAGGCAAAATCCAGGTAGAAAGGGCACACAGGATAGGACATATTAAAAGATATCAAGATGGCAGTGTAAGACCGAGGATGATACTTATAAAATATCTTAATTTTCAGGACAAAGTACAGCTAATGAGACATTACAGAAAGGTACCAACACTCATGATCGATTCAAAGCAGATATATATATTTCAGGATTTCTTGGCAGAGACATCCTCAAAGAGAAAAACTATGGCACCCTTCTGTACTAGTCTAATTAAAGCAGGAATTAAGGCTATCTTGAGGTACCCAGCCAAAATTGCTGTGATGAATCTAGAAGGGAATGTTACCTTGTTGAATACAGCAGAAGTAGCCAAAAAATTTTGTTTAGTGAAAGGTATAGGAGTGTAATGTGGGCGGCATCAGCAGATTCCTTCCTTTCCTCTTTTATATAAGTAGTCATAGGATGCTGGTTTTATTTTGGTTCGATAGGGGGTTGTGTTTTTTTTTTGTGTTTGCTTGTTTGTTTCGTATGTGTCAGGTTTTTTCAACAGAGAAATTTGTGTAAATGTGCTGTCAGAGTAAAATTTTAATTAAAATATTGGGATGTTGAAGCTGGTCTCGTGGAATGTGGGGGGGGATCACCTCCCCTGTTAAGAGGAGAAATATTTTTAAAACGTTGAAGCGTCATAAGGCTGACATCATGTTTTTGCAGGAATTACACCTGAAGGAGGCAGAAATTCCTAAATTGAGGGTCAACTGGATAGCAGAAGTTTTAGCTTCACCATCTAGTAGTAGGAAGGGCGGAGTGGCGATAATGTTCAATAGGAATTTGGAGTATAAAGTCATAAAACAAGTGCAAGACCCACTTGGGAGATTTATGATCCTTCAAGTGAAAATTAATAATAAGATTTGGACGTTATGTAATATTTATGGCCCGAATGAAATTAATATAGAATTTTGGGAAAAAGTCAAATATAAAGTGTCACCTTACTTAGGGCAAAATTTAATCATGGCTGGTGATTTTAATGCAACTATGTGCCCGAAAATTGATAGGTTCTGGTCTAAGGCCTCAAGACGGCATAATAAGGAGGCAAAACTTTTGAGGGAATTCGCGAAGATATTAAAATTAAAAGATATATGGCGTTTACAGTATCCTGATAAGCGCGAATTCTCGTGTGAATCTAAATCTCATAAAAACTTCTTGCGGATAGATATGATCTTGGTAGATGAGAAAGTAATGGCCTTAGAATTGGATGCGCAAATGGCAGAGATAACAATATCCGACCATGCAATAATCAGTCTCAAAATAGAGGCTGGGAATAAAAAAGGGAACAATGTAAATTCATTTAGTTTTCCTAAGCATATGATACACGACGGGAAATTTTATAATTTCCTGGTAAACAGCTGGAAGGAGTATTACAGGCAGAATAGTACCTATAGAGGTAACCCAGAAATTCTTTGGGAAGCGGGTAAAGCAGTCTTAAGAGGTCAGATAAAAAGTTATATGATACAAAGGAAGCGTAAAGGCAAGGCCAGAGAGATTCATCTGGCAAATCAGCTTAAAAATTCATACACAAGGTATGTGAATAATCCTAACCCCGCCACCTGGAATAGTTATAGAACAGTGAAAGAAGAGAGAGAAACCTTCCTAAGAGAAAGCTGGGTGAGGGAAGACATGCGGATCAGAGCTTATTGTGCAGGATATCAGAGCATTTCTGCTAAATACTTAGCCAAAATAATTAAGTTTAGGAAAAAAAATAACATGATATACGCTATCAGAGAAGGTAAAAAAAAGTATACTAAGCCAGCAGAGATAAGTGAGGCTTTTGTCAGATATTATCAGAGGTTATATTCGGGAGAAAAGATTAATGAGGATAAGAAACGGGAGTTTTGGCAAAAAATTTAAGTACCCAGTATAACTAACAGTGAGTTACAACAGATTAACCAGCCGATTACAGAGGAGGAAGTTATGAAAAAGATAGATCAAATGAAAACTAATAAAGCTTCAGGACCGGATGGCTTACCAGCAGAATTCTATAAGATCATGAAAGCAGAGTTCCAGGGTATATTGGTGGAGTTATATAATAGATATTATGTTCAGGGGGAACCCAATTCTTTTTATTTTACAGACTCAATCATATCTTTAATACACAAGAAAGGCTAAGATCTTGAAGATATGGGCGCCTATAGACCGATTTCACTCTTGAATCAAGAGTGATAGAATCATAGCAGATAGAATGAAGAAAATAATCGGTAAACTGATCCATAAGGATCAAACAGGATTTATCCCGGGCAGGAATCCGGTGCGTAATATGCGGAGGGTCCTAGTGACTCTGGATCATTATTATAATAAAGTACAGGACGCGAAAAGTAAAAGATTACCGGATGTGGCATTGCTTACAATAGACGCAGAAAAAGCGTTTGATTCCATTATATGGGATCATTTATTTAAGACACTTAAGGAATTCGGCCTGGAGGGGAATGTGACTGCCTAAATTAAAAAGATATGCAATTGCCCGAGATCTCAATTATTGGTAAATGGCGAATTATCACAACATATAATATTGCAAAGAGGGACCAGACAGGGTTGTCCGCTATCCCCGCTCCTGTTTGATATTGCTCTGGAGCCCCTGGTGGTTCTACTTAGACAGGAAGTTAATGGTATGGAAATCGGGGGACACAAATTTCTGGTTTTGTTATATGCGGATGATCTTATGTTATTCTTGCAAGACACCAAGATAAGTATCCCAAAAAGTCTACTGATTATTAATAATTTTAGTCTATTCACAGGGTATAAAATTAATACGCAGAAGTCAGAGTTATTATGGGTCAATAAAACCGCTTCCAGTTTAAGAAATCACGGGTTAAGGGAAGTTAAGGACTTAAATTATCTAGGGATCAAACTAGGGAGCAATCCCAAATACTGGTATAATCTTAATTTTGCTGAATTTTTCGAGAATATTGAAGGGAAATTGGGCAAATGGAATATTCATTATTTGTCAATATCGGCTAAAACCATGTTGATCAAAACAATTGTTTTTCCTAAATTACTGTTTTTGATGCAAAATCTGCCATTATTTATTACTAAACAAGATGTCAGAAGGTATAATAGAGCTTGTGCGTTTTTTACTTGGGGTAAGAAAAGACCCCGAATAGCAATGGAAAAACTTTCACAAAAGAAGAATTGTGGTGGCTTCGCATTACCAAATATTGTCAAATATAATATCATGTCAATAGTTAAATACGGTATAGACTGGCTTACGGAGGCGAATTATGTGACGCATTCTGAGTTAGAAACAGAAATAATAAAGCCTTTTGACCTTAAAGCAATTTTACATTATGAGTAAAGAAAATTACCGAGCAATGTGAGTTCCAGGCTAACCTTTTGTAATGTGGTGCAGGCATGGCAAATCTATTGTGACTCTTTAGGTCAAGAATTTCATTTATCTAAATTTTTGACGATTGTGGGCACTCCGGACTTCTTGCCCGGGATAAATAGTGCGATTTTTAAAGAGTGGAAAACAAAAGGGATAACTTATTTCTCACAATTAGTAGAACTGTATGGGCAAGTGCCACAGACATATAAGGCATTAGCTAATCAGTATTCTTTACCGACAAAACATTTCTATGCATATTTACAGGCCAGAAGTTATTTAAAAAAGTTGTTGCAAACACAGAGGATGGTCTGGGATCCAGGAATTGACTCTGGAGTGAAACTATATACGGCAGGTAAAAGAGCTATATCTTACTGGTACGGGTTACTACAAAAGCTTTCTGGGAAAGAGCATTTAAACAAAATAAAAGAGGTGTTGTGGAGATATCACAATACGCTTCAGGTAGAGGAAATAGAAAAGAGTTTTAAGTTAGCCAATATGGCAACATTACTAGTGAGCTGGAAAGAATCACAGACTAAACTGTTGAATAATTATTATTTAACACCAATGCGGATTAGAAAGTCCAGTATTGGGTCAATAGATATCTGCAAGAGAAATGCATTATACAAAGGAGTCATATTCTTTTGTTGAAAGATGACGGTTCAAAAGCTGACAGACAATTAACAAATATGGTTATTTTAGCGGCTAGATTTGTGATATTTAGGAAATGGAGATCCCATGAACCTCCCAGTTTATCTGAATTTATAAATAATATAAAAATGCAAATGTGTATAGAAAGACAATATTTAGTATTGGCGTCTGAAAAAGTGTTTAGAGCCTTCATTAATAAATGGAAGAGAATAATTCTATCTTGGCCCAGGGCAGGACAGACTCAATTTTTGTCTCCCTTAAAAAATATGCCTTTCTTGATAATGATGGTGGCCGAGGAGGTGGTTCCCCCCACTGGCTGTGAGTGGTTGCTAGATACTTTTTTTTTTTGGGGGGGGGTGGGGTTAATATTTAGTAATATCAACACAATCCTGCCGGAATAATTGGTCATAGGGCAGGCAGAGCGACATTATGCTTACTGGCGAGAATAAGAAGAGGGACAGGTATAGGGTAATCTATTTCCACGTTCATTTTGAAAATGTGATGATGCATGTATAATATCTGGAGTTGTGTCATTAGTACATATCATCACGATATGAGTAGCTGTGTCTCCTGGGAAAGGATTCACATGAAGCGTAGGGATTAACTTACCAAAGATAGTTTTTAGTTATAGGCTTTACAGCAATTTTCAAATAGTTTGTATAGGTCGATGTTTTTTCTTTTTTTTTTTTCTTTTGTTGGAGGAGTAATTGATCAAGCTCAATACAGAGATGTAGTCAATATGTATCAGAAAACGGTCGAAAGGGAGATCTTGAATCTATCATTAACTAAAAAGAAAGTTAAAAACAACCTACAAAGGGCTTAGAAATTGGATATAGATTCACTTAAAGGTAATCAAAATATAGTGATCAGAAACTCCGACAAGGGGGGAAATATTGTTATCTTGAATAAGAGTGATTACCTTGATGAAGCATTACACCAACTAAGTGATTCTAATACGTACATTCCTTTAAGTGGAAACCCAACAGCTGTTTTTAAATGAGAACTATTATCTTTATTAGATGATGGTATATGTTTAGGTGTCTTTAAAACAGAGGACTTGGAAGTGCTTGTTCCTGAATTTCCTATTACTCCCCTTTTTCACTTTTTGCCCAAGGTCCATAAGAATCCAACTCGACCACCCGGAAGGCCTATAGTGTCAGGCATAGGGTCTCTACTTGAACCCCTCTCCGAGTGGTTGGACTCGATACTTCAGCCAATAGTGAAAAAGCTGTTTAGTTATTTGCGAGATTCGTCTCATTTGTTGGAAAGTCTTAAAGGTATCAAATGGAAAAAGGACTATTGCTGGGTAGTAGTGGATATAGTATCCCTATACAAAGCTATCCCACATAATATGGGGATTACAGCAGTCCGATATTTTTTGTATAAATATACAGCGTATGATGATAATATCAAGGTATACATTTGTGCAATCTTGGAGTTTGTGCTTACCCATAATTTTTTAACATTTGATGGGAGGTTTTACCTTCAGCGCTGTGGCACAGCGATGGGGGCAAAATTTGCCCCCTGCTTTGCTAATTTGTATGTAGGTTATTGGGAGGTGAAATACCTGTATAACAGTGAATATGTATTATCTACTGAAAACATACGCTACTACAAAAGGTTCATTGATGATCTGATTTTGATCATTGATGAACCTTGGGATGACAGCAAATTTCAAAATTTTGTAACCTTTCTGGATAATAATGAAATGAACCTAAGGTTTGTGGGTGGATATAGCCCTAAATGTGCTGACTTCTTGGATATATCATTGGAGGGGGTGGCAGAAACTGGAGTGATAGTGTCTAAAACATTCCGCAAATTGACAGCAGGTAACACTATCCTACATGCTAGCTCATGCCATCCTCCCCACTTGATAAAAGCAATTCCAAGGGGACAATACATTAGGCTCCGGAGAAACACTGATGATGATGTCATTTATTTCCAGCAGGCAGATGAGCTTACTGCAAGGTTAGCCGCGAGAGGCTATGATTTAACTAAATTGGAAAAAACTAAACAAGATATTGGGAAGTTCAAAGATAAAAATAAGAACAAAAATAAATTAAAGAATAATGAAGACACTTCTATGCAATTTGATAATAGTATTGTTTTTACAACTGAATACACAAATCAGTTTTTTGATATTGTAAAAATTATGAACAAGAATCTGCCAATATTAGGTAGTGATCAGATATTACAGAACTTTATAGCAAATTGCAAATTTGTGTCATAAAACCGGAAACATTAGCGGCCAAGCTAGCTCCCAGTATGGTCTCAAGTGGGGAGAGTAGTAGAGGAGCCAATTGGTTAAAGAAGCAGGGTTGTTTTCGATGTGGTGCAAGGACATGCTTGACATGTAATATGATGGAAATAACCACTAACTTTAAATCTACTGTAGATGAACAGGAATACAATATCTCTTTTTATGCGAACTGCAAAACTAAGGCCTAGATTTAGAGT
>CAJPDP010395181.1:0-10890 GCA_905336975.1 Bombina variegata variegata
GTGTTTCATGTCCCTTTAATGCAACGAAGAAGAATATAAATACCTGAACAGGCCTAAAGGGCTCCTCAGATCCCTTCCATCTTGAAAAGAGAAGACAGACAATTTTTTCAATGTCATTTCGAGGCCAAAGAAAAAAGTCCATCTCCTGAGTGCATCCAATTACATCCTAGAAAAAAAAAATATATTAGCTTTTGCTACTTTAGTCTATAGCTGCAAAAAAAGTTATAGAATTTAAGCTGTTAACTTAAAGTGATGGTAAATCCAAGCGTTTAACAAAAGCTAGGATTTACCATCACTAAAAATCAAGTGGAGTTTAAGTGATCAAATGTAAAAAAGGGTGCTAAGCTCGCGCTTTGTGCCGTTGAACAGCACACTGATCTTCTACCAGAGGTGCCACTTGAAACTCTAAACCCGTCAGCTGACACGCAAAACATTTGTTCAGAGGTGCAAATGTCACCTAATAGAACAGCAATGTGCCATGGGCAGCAGGAGTCGAGTTTAGCGCTGTGCAATGACACAGAAAGGGTAAGTTTAGCACCCTTTCTTTTACATGTTTGATCATTTAAACTCCACTTGATTTTTAGAGATGGTAAATCCTAGAGTTTGTTATACGCTTGGATTTACCATCACTTTAAAAATGCTATGCAAAGAAATGGTAAACTGGTCTATAAATAATTGTCACCATCTCCACACTATTAACCAAAACTTCTAATTGGCCCTGAAGGCCATTCTAATAGATGTTGTGGGGAATAAAGTCACAAGGAGGGACTTCTACACCCCCCTTTTTTTTTTTTACCCTGCGCATGGACTGGTAGCGTGGTGCATGAAGCTGTACAACATCCTTCTGCAGAAGCTCAAGGGAACTTTCCAAGGAATAGCTGGAATCCTGCACGCCTTTCAGAATATTTTCTTCATAATTATTGGTCATAACCGGTATCACATCAGCCACTTCAAACAGAGCCGACTTTTTCTTCTAAAAGAAAATACATAATATAATTTTAAGCAAAACAAATGTTTTCTAGTATAGAACTGCATGATAGCCAATGTTTTTCAACTTGAGTCAAGTACCATTAACAGGCCAAATTTAGAGGGACAGTAAACACCTAGAGTTTTATATAACATGTTTAGTTATGCATAATGAAACTGATGCATATTTTATTTTGCTCACTTTTCATATAATTTAGCTCTGAAAATAGAATTGACAATTCTGACATTTAAATACAGACTGGTGACTTCTCATGGTAAACGCCGCTATATATCTGTCCAGAATTTGCTTTATCAGGTATAAATTGCAAACAATTGTTTTTGTTTCTAACTTAATGCCCCCGGCTAGCCGTGTCATCTGTGGACTAAAGCCCAGATTGGCTCCTCCATATAAAGCAAAAGATGGGAGAGGGGGCTATAGAAAAATACTTGCAATTATGAAATTGCAAGTTAAGACTTTGCTGATTTATTATTCTATAGCAGCACAACAGAAATGTTTTGTAATTGCAAAGGTGTTTAATATCCTTTGCCATTATTGGCACTTGAAAGCTGACGTTTAGAGTCTAAACCTATAACCATAAAAACACCCAATCTTACTATTCTAATAACTATGGGGGGAGGCAACCCCCAAGCAGCTCTTAAGAAGTTTGTAGATAATGATGAATTACAATTTTTATTCATTAGCTGAAAAAACTCCTAAGAGCTAAGCAGCTATGTAGAGTGCATGAGAAATTCTCAGTAATATATATTTATATATCCACACTAGCCCCATACTAATAAGAAACTGTGGTATGAGTAAGAAATGTGATTCTACTATTACAGAGTGGACAAGAAACTTTCTCCTGACTGGATAACTGTAGTATTTTTCCACCTCAGTATTATTCAAGCATATTTAAAATATATCATCTTGAAAATTATCCCAGGAAGTATTGGAAAAAATGCTGTTACTGTATTTTATCTGGATCTTATGGTAAAGTATTTAAAATTAAGGCAGCTGTTAACCTGCTTTATGAATATTTAACTCTTCCATGTCAAATACAGTTTTGGCTTAAGATATTTTAGCACATGAATACAACTGTTGCATACATAAGGTGTGCCCAAAAGGTTGATTGGCACCTACAAGTAGGTCACAAGATTATTATGCGATTTACTATTTCCCTCTCAGCCAGTAGTGCTAATATAGGCTCAAATTTTAAGAAATGTAATATGTATTTTGCAACCACAATGGCTGATTGTGTAGCATGCATAAGTATATATAATTTCCAAAAACCTCAAACAAAAAAAAAATTATACCCAACTCAGCAAAAAATTGGGCACACCGTATACACACACACATATACATATATATAATATCTCTATCTCTCATGTCAATTGTAGCTCCAACACAAGTACGGAAGCTACAGTTCCAATCATGCTGTGCAAAAGTGCAATGCCAACAGCCAATTTAGCACCCTTAAGCCATTGCACCACTTCAGGGTTCAGACAAAAAAGGTGATAAGAGCACACAATATTAAAAAAGAAGAAAGGGCTACATGCTCATCTTCTACAATTTCCTAATAGCCTGACCGTTCTAGAAATATCCACACGTGTTTATAGGGGTGAACCTGCCCATCCTTTAAATTTACCTTGTCTTTGAAAACAAAGGCAATATATATCTTGAAGTCAAACTGGTCAGCTAGAGACTCTTTCTTCTTTCTTAGCTGAGAGCGCAGTCTGTTCAGAGCCTGTTTCTTGCGAGAATTTGGGTCCCCCATTTTGCAACAGAGCTGATACTAATGCCTATGATGCCTGTTACTAATTTGTGTGTATATTTAGGACACCAGTTCAACACAAACCAGCCATGTTACCCTTTTTTATGTGACGTATTAAGTAAATATAACTGACAGGGTTCTTTCGGCAACACGTGATAATCCTTTGATACTAATGGGGTCAAGAAACAACAGAAAGGGCTGCAGTACCATTACAGACAAGGTGTTATTTTCTGATGGAAATAAGGGAGGCATTTTTTTAAACAAAAAGAGAAAAACTTTATAACAAAAGCCATCAAAACGTCAAGGATAAGATGTTAAAATGACGTTCCTACAATTAACCTGTACCATAAAAACAAAAGCCATCCTGCAAAGCCAAGTCATCTCTCAGCTAACAAAGGGAAAAAAATAAAACCAATAAATCAGCCCCAATTCTACATTATATAGTTAAATAATGTTACTTTTCCTTAGATAAGACCCCCTTTTTCAACTTCTGTATGGAGATATTATTTATGTTTGTTGTAGGAAAAAAGTTGTACACAGCAAAAGTCAAGTTGTCCCAAGCAAAAGTCAAGTTGTCCCACATTATCTGGGACCACAGAGCGTATGAGTAGGCCCATGTTTGACCGCTGCTGACACCCACCGGGGAGTAAAACCATTATGACAGGGATAAAGACAGTAGGGGAAGGGGTGTACTAAAGGAGTTGCACTAAATGGCACTATCCCTGTCACTTGCAATTTTTTCTGACTTCCCTTTGTGGGATCAGCGGTGAGGAATTGGTTTTGTCATGTCGCGATAGAAGGCGACACCATATAACTTAAATGCGGTAGTACGATATCTACAGTGGGAATTAGAAGACTGGACTAGAAAAGTCACGAATAAGGGTGTCACTGATGTCCTAAGCGCAACGTCTGCCTGTCATGTCTGTGCGGTAGGCTGCGTGCGGGTTGTGGGGCGGATGTCTCTGCAGGGGAAGGCTAGTTAGGGCGAGAGCTCCGGGGGGATCCATGTCAAGAGAAGACCAGGGCCCCCAACGGACCCCGCTGCATCCTGGCTGCACCGCTTAGCGGGCCGCACACCCTGCTCCACCCCGACCCACCCATAGTCCGGACCGGGGAGTGCTGTGACTTGCGGGAAGGTGGAGGCTAAGGGGGAAGTTAAGGTAGCGAATCCAGCACACCCTATGAGTTATGAAGGTCTGAAAATTAAACACGTGCGGCTTCCCTCAATCTAATTGCAAGAATTAAGAAACACAAGCCGGAACACCGGCGGGTGCCCAAACTCCACAGACAAACACCTCGCACACACAAGAACAAGATGGCCACCACTGCGTCACCTCTTGGCTACTCCCGCCAGGGATACTCCGAGTCAAGCCACTTAAAATAGGGGGAATAGAAATATAAAAAAACGCATTTACGCATTTTATAGCGAAATGAAGAAAAATGTAGATTTATGTCAATATTAATATTTTTCTATATCGTACTGTCAGTATTTCTGGAATTCTATTTTTAAAATAACCATAACAAATACTTATTTAACTCTTGGGCCTCCCATGTATTTTTTCTAAATGGTCACGCCCGCTGCTAGTCATGCCTAATTATGATGACGGCAGTTCACATGACTCGTTGTACAAACGTTTTTAGCTGTCACAGCTGAAATATTTTTTTTTTAACTGAAACTTTATTCTAAATTAACATTTCTAACAATGCAAGGATTCTGTCAGACAGTAGGCGGTATCTTCGCCAGATCAGGAGCCAAAAATTAAACTGCTGATCACTCCAGAATACCGAGGCAAATAAAATTAAACCTTATAATTATATACATAAACCTGCACTTAGTTAAAAAAAAGTTTAAAGGGACAGCAAACATTTAAATAATTGTGCGGAACGTGCATAATGAGAGTCTTACCCTCGAAAAAAATACTCTTTCCTCTATTTTTAGGCTACCCAATGTCCTACTATATATTCCTTATAGCCCTCCTGGCTGGTGCTGTTGTTAATTTTTTTGTTGTAATGCATAACAGGATTGTTCCCAAATCACAACTTGCTGGATTGCGCTATTCACTTCAACATAGTTTGCTTTGAAAAGGTGTAAAAGCTGGAATAAAACGGGTTGAAACAGGTCCTTTAGGAATGAAATTGATGTGGAATATATTGGGATGTGTTAGATAATCTTGAGAACAATATTTAGGAACAAGAATTGTTGTGATATAATATTTAATTAACCCTTTAACAACCAAAATATCTGGAACAGGACGGAACGGCACCTTCCCAGCAACCCACATAGACCAAATTCACCAGCCACACATGACTAGATGTGAAAAGTTTAATCAGTCACAAACCATCCATGGAAACTGCGATCCAATGCCTATTTCAGCTTGTAATACTCTTTTTAGCGAAATATGATGGAACGGCAACCTCCTAGCAAAAGACAGACCAAATTCACCAGCCACACATGACTAGATGTGATAAGTGTAAGCAGCCACAAACCTTCCACGGAAATCGCTTTCCAATACCCGTTACGGCCTGTAAACCCTTTTTTTTACGAAATATGATAGAATGGCACCTTCCTAGCAACATAGGCAGATTAAAAGCACCAGCCACACATGGCTCGATGTGATAATTGTAATCAGTCAAAAACTATCCATGGAAACTGCGTACCAATACCCGTTCCGGCCTGTAACTTTTTTTGCGAAATGTGATGGAATGACACCATCCTAGCATTATTGACAGACCATATTCACAAGCCACACATGACTATATGTGATACGTGTAATCCGTGTTCCGTTACCTGTTCCGGCCTGTAATACGCTTTTTTCACAAAATGTGATGGAACAGCACCTTCCCAGCAACATAGATAGACCAAAATACAACATAACAGGCTAGAACGGCACCTTCCCAGCAACTCACATAGATAAAATTCACCAGCCACACATGACTAGATGTGATAAGTTTTATCAGCCACAAACCATCCATGGAAACCGTGTTCTAATACCCGTTCTGGCCTGTAATGCACTTTTTTGCAAAATGTTATGGAATGGCACCTTCCTATCAATATAGAAAGACCATATTCACAAGCCACACATGACTATATGTGATAAATATGTTATAAGTTTAATCAGCCACAAACTATCCATGGAAACTTTGTTCTATTACCCATTCCAGCCTAGCATACGGTTTTTCACAAAATGTGATGGAACAGCACCTTCCTAGCAACATAGACAGACCGAATTCACCAGCCACACATGGCAAGATGTGATAAGTTAAATCAGCCACAGACCATACATGGAAACTATGTTCTAATACCTGTTCCAGCCTGTAATATGTTTTTTTCACGAAATGTCATGGAACCGCACTTTCCTAGCAACATAGACAGATTAAACTAGATGTGATAAATGTAATCAGCCACAAATTATCCATGGAAACTGTTTTCAAATACTCTTTTTTGTAAAATGTGATGGAACAGTGCCTTCCTAGCAACATAGACAGACCAAATTCATCAGCCACACGTGACTAGTTTTGATGTGTTGTCAGCCACAAACTATCCATGGAAACAGTTTTCTGATACCTGTTCCCGCCTGTAATATGCTTTTTCACAAAATTTAATCTAGCAGTGCCTTCCTAGCAACATAGACAGACCAAATTCACCAGCCACACACGGCCAGATGTGATAAGTTTAATCAGTCACAAACAATACACGGAAACAGCGTTTCAACACCTGTTCCAGTCTGTAATACGCTTTTTTGTGAAATGTCATGGAACGGCACATTCCTAGCAACATAGACAGATTAAATTCACCAGCCACACATGACTAGATGTGATAAGTGTAATCAGCCACAAACTATCAACGGACACCTTGTTCTGGAACATGTTCTGGCCTGTAATACACTTTCACAAAATGTGATGGAACAGCACTTTCCCAGGAGACAGACCAAATTCACCAGCCATACATGACTAGATGTTATAAGTTTAATCAGCTACAAACCATCCACAAAAACTGTATTCCAATGCTTGTTTCGGCCTGTAATGCATTTTTTCCTAAATGTGAAGGAACGGCACCTTCCTAGTAACATAGACAGACCAAATTCACTAGCCATACATGACTAGATGTGAAAAATGTAATCTGCCACAAACTATCCATGGAAACCCGTTCCGGCCTCTAATACTCTTTTTCAAAAAATGTGACGGAACGGGACCTTGCTAGCAACACTTCACCAGCCACACATGACTAGATGTGATGAGTCTAATACGCTTTTTTGCAATATGTAATGGAACAGTACTTTCCTAGTGACATAGACAGACCAAATTCACCAGCCACACATGACTAGATGTGATAAGGGTAATCTGCCACAAACTATCCATGGAATCCATGTTCCAATACTCATTACGGTCTGTAATACTCTTTCGCGAAATGTAAAGGAACGACACCTTCTTAGCAACATAGACAGACCAAATTCACCAGTAACACATGACTAGATCTGATACGTGCAACAATCCACAGAAACTGAGTTCCAATACCTGCACTTCTTTGTAAAAAAACATAGACAGACCAAATTCACCAGTAACACATGACTATATCTGATAAGTGTAATTAGTCACAAACCATCCATATAAAACTGCATTCCAATACCCATTCCGGCCTGTAATAAGCTTTTTTGCAAAATGTAACATAACGGCACCATCCTAGCAACATAGAAAGACCAAATTCACCAGTAACACATGTCTACATCTTATAAGTGTAATTAGCCACAAACCATCCATATAAAACTGCATTCCAATACCAGTTCCAGCCTGTAATACGCTTTTTCACAAAATGTGACGGATTGGCACCTTCCCAGAAATATAGACAGACCAAATTCACCAGCCACACACAACTAGATGCGATAAGTTTAATCAGACATAAACCATCTATAGAAACCGTGTTCAAATACACGTTCCAGCCTGTAATTTGTTTTTTTTTTGCAAAATGTGATAGAATGGTACCTTTCCAGCAACCCGCAAAGACCAAATTTACCACACATACATGACTAGATGTGATAAGTGTAATCAGTCACAAAGTTTCCATGAAAACTGCATTCCAATACCTAATAAATTTTTTCACAAAATGTGGCAGAACAGCACGTTCCTAGCAACATAGACAGACAGAATTCAACAGCCAAACATGAATAGATGTGGTAATTGTAATCAGCTGAAAACCATCCACGGAAACCGAGTTCCAATACCCGTTCCAGCCTGTAATACACTTTTTCGCAAAATGTCATGGAACTGCACTTTATTACACACATGGCTAAATGTAAAAAGTGTAATCAGCCACAAACTATAGACAGAAACTGTGTTTGTAACCCGTTCCACAAATTTGATGGAACGGCACCTTCCTATTAACATAGGCAGACCAAATTCACCAGCCATACAAGACTAAATGTGATAAATGTAATCAACCACAAATTATCTACGGAAACTGTTTTCAAATACTCTTTTTTGTGAAATGTGATGGAACAGCGCCTTCCTAGCAAAATAGACAGACCAAATTCATCAGCCACACGTGAATAGATGTGATGTGTAATCAGCCACAAACTATTCACGGAAACAGTTTTCTGATACACTTCCGGCCTGTAATATGCTTTTTCACAAAATGTGATGGAACAGCACTTTACCAGCAACATAGACAGACCAAATTCACCAGCCAAACATGACTAGATGTGGTAAGTTTCATCTGCCACAAACCATCCACAAAAACTGTGTTCTTTCACATGTTTTCCGGCCTGTAATATACTTTTTCATGAAATGTGACAGAACGGTGCTTTCCTAGCAACATAGACCAAATTCACCAGCCACACATGACTAGATGTGATAAGTTAAACGAGCCACAAACCATCCACATAATTGCCAACAGTCACGCATCTACAGGAACAATCCCTGGATTTTGCTTTTTGTCCCAAAACTTTATTGTCCCGGAGATTCAGGCTGTGTGGTCACTATGCTAATGCACTGTGAGCACAGCCACCTTACTAACGCACACCGAGCAACTTTAATAGAAGTCCGCTAAAGGATGCTAATTGGCTTTGACTGGCAGACACAGGGTTAAGGGGCAGCATTTAGGAAGGATGATAGTGCATATGATTGACCGTTGCGAAGAGACATGAAGGGGCGTGTCGGTTATTGGGTGGTTTGCAGCTCTCCACAGTTGGCATGTTGCCCCTTTACCTGCTCTTCGAGGCCGGCCTGGCCTGCACCTCCTCCCCACTTTCCGCCTCATGCATGACAAAGTCTGTCACCGTGTCTACCCTGCCAGCCCTCTGGGAGCCCGAGCTGAGGTGGAGAGGAGCTGACTCTTTCCTGCCCCTGTTTGCAGCTAGGCACTTGGAAGCTTGGCAGTGAGAAATGATTTGCGCAACTGAGCTTTGACTCTTTCCTGTCCCTGTTTGTCTGCAGCTAGGCGCTTGGAAGCGTGGCAGTGAGAAACGATTTGCACAAAACTGAGCTTCCCTCTTCAAGCTGGGTGAGTTAGAGTGGCTTTCATTGCTTACATTTTTGTACAATCAATACATCAGAATTTTTAAATAAATTAATCATGGGGGCGGAGCCAGCAGCCGATACAGAAAGACGTGCCATACCAGAGCTCCTGATATTCTAGTACAAAATTCTTATATTTTTGGTACGCTGGGTCGGTTTGCACCTCAATAGTAGATTAATAACATGTCATGAAGTAAGAGGACTCATGCTTTGTGACTATAAAGCGGAATAGTTGGCAACCCAACAAATACAAAATCTTTTCTGATTGCTGAGACCGCGGCATGGAGTAAACCGCCATCTTGGAGACACCTAAGTACTGAGTACCTTCATTTCATTTTAAGATACACTCTCAGCCTTCTAATCGCCTTGGAAGCCATACTATGGAGAGGCAAATAGTATCTGCACTTCATCAACTGGGGCTATTACTTGACCATCACCAGCGGGCCCTCACTAGAGAGTTGAGAGCCGCTATGGATTTGCAACTGCCTGAGCCGTTATCGATGACAATGATGGAGGCTGTGGACTACTCTGACTTTAATATGCCACATCAGAAGGGGAATTCATGTCGGGAGACGGAGGAGATATGCATCGCAGCAGTTCGGAACCCCAGCCCTGAGATGCCGGTACGGTTATTGTAGACGATGCAGTGCTCCGCAGTCTTCAGACATGCTCACTGATTCTGAGCAGCATTGTGTGGCGCAGCTAGAGAGGACCCGGAGACAGCGGAAAGAACTGACTCAGACCTGCAAGCCGAAAGCCGTAACTAACGCTCCCATTAACAACATGGACCCGACAGACCCGAGGGAGTTACCAGAAGCTGAAATTCAGCCGAAGATATTTTCCATACGACACTCCCCACTTGCGTTCTTTAAAAGCCATGTCTACCACTTCAGGGAGGGATGCTCTGACACTCGTGCCGGCATCGGGTAAATGTACTTGTTATAAGGCCTCGGACAGTTCAGCAGAACGGGCTTAATTGACGGATCTTCTTGGGAAATAGAATAAGGACTCGCTAACCACAACCCTCAGGCTTCCCTATTGCTCGTCTATTTCCAGTGGGGTACATTCGGATCTTAACTGCGTTCAAGCTTAAAGTTTTATCCAGGGCTGCTGCTGAAGCGGACATAGACTGATGGTCCTTTTGAGTGTTCACATTTAGTAGAAAGCTCTCCATGTTATTATCCCTCTAATAACTAACGTATTTAATCATACCCTGTAGCCAATAATTTTTAAGGCACACCCTGTGGTCACGGTTCCAGTGATTTAATTTTGGTTATTGCTATATATATAAGAGTATATATCTTCATACCTTATTGTTATATAATATCTTCATTAGTTTATATGTTAAGGCTTATTTTACCACATTTACCAGATCATAGAGATGTTACTGATGATTTTTTTTTATATATCTTTATTTATTTACTCCAGCAAACAAGCAAAAGAAAAATAGTATTTATGCCACGCAGGGCATCATAATAATTGGCATATTTATTCATATGTCATTCAGACTTCCTTGTCAAAAAAAAGCAATAATATAGATATGCTGGAATTTCACATTTTCTTACAAAATAACATAAAACAAAACACAAAAAAAAATAAAAATAGAGGGGAATCAAATAAATAAACCTCCCTATACCCTTTACTC